>MU551610.1:4003584-4014728 GCA_024362625.1 Silurus asotus | reverse complement strand
GGGGTTGTTTTGGTGCAGGAAAAGTTGGAGACTTATTTCCAAGTGAAAGAAATACTGAACCAACATGGCCACCATTTAACACCATTCAATTCGATCTGGACTGTGCCTCATTGGAATCGACTACACCACACATTAAAACAATGGGCTGAAGCGAACATTTTAAGCTCTGGAAGCGCTATTTAGAGAGCAAACAATCGTCTTGGAGTGACATCGATCATGGAATGGCTTTCCCAGTCACTGCACCTAATTCCTATTGAACTGCTCTGGGATGAACTGCATTACAGTCAGTAAGAAAACTCCACATAGTGAAGAACACATTTGGCAAGTTTTTTAAAAGGCATGGCAAAGTATTTCCGCTGAATGTTTGGGAAAACAAACTGTCCGGATGCCAAGAGTAAAAACTGTAATAATATTAAACATGTACGTATAAGTTCATTTAAATATTTGGACACAGTAAATCTTCATACTGTTAAATAGTTTGTTGCATAGAGACAAAATGAACATGCACATGTCTCTCAAAAACAATAAACGACTAGGTGTTTTAAACTTTTTAGACACTGTGTGTGTATATAATGTATCAGAACAATAATTCATCAACTTATGTGACCTATAGTTTTAATAAAATCTTATTTTAATAAATTTATTATGGCCACTTAAAAAAAAATATATATTTTTTATTAAATAAGTTAATTAAAATCATCTTATATTAAATAAGGAATAACAATATAATAAATTTATTTTGTATTGCATACTGTATGCAACTAATTTCATGTATTATAATAAATTCAACAAGATTTAGATCACATTTATTTATTTATACATTTATTTAAAATGTCTTGTATTCTATTATGCTACATAATAAAGCCAACAGTATTTCTCTGTACATTATGTGCATATTGTATATAGTTAATTGGGATAATTACAATATTTGGTTTGTTAAAAACACTTGTACAATAAAACCCTGTTGGACGGGCATAATTTGTACGTGAAAATTGCTCGTAGGTCCATTTGCTCGTACGTTGAAACCTATATTTCCCATAAGAATGAATGTAAGAGTGATTTAATCCGTTCCGAGACCTCATACGATTGCTTATTTCTGCTCATAAAAAAATTTTGTAGCCTATTTTAACAAACAAATACACCGCAAATTACTGTAATGTAAACATAATTTAACACTTGGTAAAATAGTGGTTAGTGGTTGATTGCGAGTGTGAGACACGCACCACGCTCATAACCTTCTTGGTTTTAATGGTAATTCTATTTACTTTATTTTTCCCACCACCATTACATTTTCTTGGGAGACATTTTTTCAAGATTTCTAGTGAAATAAAAATATAACAATAAAATAAGTTACGTTTTTGCTGCACTGAACAACGAGAGCGACCGAGCGACACGAGATCAACTAAGCGACTGGTGCTACCCTCGGCCTGAAAGCGGGGAACCGGCAGAATGGGTTTGCTTATGCCTTCGAAATTTGCTCGCAAGATAGGGTCAAATTTTGCGAGTAAGTTCCCTCGTATCTTCGTTTGCTCGTACTATTAGTTGCTCGTACAATAATCTTTTACGGTTATAGATATTTACACAAACAATTATTTATACTATAATAAGAACATTAAATTTGTTATTTAATTTAAATGGGATGTGCATGTGACATACTTTTTGCCTATATATTTTATAGGTGGTATTATAATTGGGAAATTAAATAATCTTATTTAGGCGTGGCCTGAAAATTTTTTATTTTAAAGTACAATATCAATATCACGTAATTTTTTTCAAATTATTATTGTAATACGCTGTAATCGTGTATGTGTGTGTGTCTGTGTGTTGTATCAGGTTTTGTCCTGTGTTTCTTCCATGTTTCCGGTTTCAGTAGGAAGCAGTGCTGAGTTGTGATGTGTCTTGTGCCGCTCCCACACCAAATAAGGACACGAGTGCCAGTGGAGGTGACGTCAGTGGTAACGCAGGGAGGAGGGTGAAGTGTGTGTGTGTGTGTGTGTGTGTGTGTGTGTGTGTGTGTGTGTGTGTGTGTGTTTGTGTGTGTGTTTGAGAGAGCCTAAAGGAATCTGGTTTGTAACATATTTCAATGACTGACACAAAAAGGGGAAAATACCAGAATTATAATGACACTAAAAGCAACTAAATTATATGTATATCCAAATGCATGTAGACACCTGATCAACACATAGAACCATATGGGTTCTTCAAACATCTCATTTCAGGTTTGCTGTTTTATTCAGCCCAAGTTCTTCAAGTAAGCTTTCCACTAGAGATTTTGTGGTGTGACTGTGGGCATTTTTCTTCATTTATTTAATGAGAGCATTAGTGAGATCAGGTTACGAGGAGGGTTGGGGTGCAGTCAGTGTTCCAGTTCCTCCTCTAGGTGTTTTATAGAGTTGAGGGGGTCAGGGATCTGTTGAGGACACATGTTTTTTCACTGCACTTTCACACACCATATATTCATGGAGCTCGATGTGCACAGAGACAGTGTCATGCTGGAACAGGTCTGGGTCTCCTAGTTGCAGTGACGAGTACGTTTATTGTTACAGCATATAAAAATAATTCTGTACAAATGTTTGTTTTTAACTTTGTGTGTTTGGAAAAGGAACACTTGCATATACTCTGATCAGCCATTAAATAAAACCATCTGCCTGATATTGTGTAGTTCCCTCTTTTACCATTAAAACAGCTCTTAGCAGCCAAGGCCTGGACTTCAGAAGATATCTGTATTGTTGTGAGTTGCTGCCTAGATTGATTAGACTTTATAGTGTAAGTTAATGTTGGAGTTGTATTTCAATCAGATTTTAGCCGTCACATCATGTATTGCCGGGAGTCAAATATCTGTATCTGCTGTAAGACCTTCAGAGTCGGAACCTGTGAACTTTTTCTACAATAAATTCTATGTTGCTTGTTTCTTCAACCAATCAGATTGTAAACTGGTTATTCTGAGGCCCTGTAGAAGGCATCCAATCATGGCTGTATTTTCATTTCCTTTGACTGGATGGTCAGTGCACCAGTCAGAGCTTGCAAACTGGATCTGCAGCAAACTGCACAAGCTGAATGTTTGTGTGGATTTGATAGCTGTTTTTACATTCCACAACGAATGACTGAGAAGATCAAATTGATTTGGTCGCAGATACACTTACTGGACCCTTTACAAGACCGACTTTTCCAGAAAAGCTAGACCTCGTGAGGAAAGGTCATGCCTTTATACATTTGCCTTTCCTGTAAAATTCACAAACACAATTTGACTTCATTTCAAATCCCGTTTGCACAGAACAGAAAAAAATTGCAGGGGAAAAACAGGGTAATTTTATGAGTTTAATATCGATGCTTCTGCTAGAGATGATGTATGCAGGTGGTGCAGCTGTGGCTCTATTGAAAGGAGACTTATTGAAGTGTGAGAAATTGGTTGTTTCTATAGTAGTGCCGTCTAAATGATTTTATCAATCTTGACGTGGATTGATTCAGGTGGGACACCACTGAAGGCCTAGGTGTGAAATCCACCCTCGCCACTGCTATTACTATTACTAGTAATAATAAGAATTGCACAGTAGTAGTGCACTTGTTGGTGAGAAACTCCAAAATTAGAGAACAATCACACAACCTTTTAAATACGCACAGCATTGTGTTCTTAAAAAAAAAATGAAACGTGAAAGTGCAAGCGCGTGTGTGCGCGCGCGAGGGTTGATCACGTGCAGCTGACCTGCGCATTGGTCGATTTTACCGTATGCCGTGTGTTAAAGGTGGTGACGTAGAGGGAGTGAAAGATAGATAAAGAGAGAGAGGGAGAGAGAAATTGGTCACTCCCTGTACTGACAGAAAAGCCCGCACCAGCGCGCGCCTGCACACGCACATTTAAGATAGCATTGCAATTTGCAGAGCATCATGGCGGTGCCGGGCCCGCTGAGCCCGCGCGAGGGCACGGTGGCCAAGAACCTGAGCCTGGAGTCCCTACAGCTATGCGAGAGAGACGGTAAGAAAAGCGCGCGCTCCCATCACCAGCAATGCATCATCCCGCAAACCTTTCGGCAGCAACGTCTTTATAGACATCACTCATGCTGTAGTTCATTATCTCGCTCTTTCTCTCTTCAGCTCTATTGTTCAATTATTTTAAGACTATTTTGCATGACATTTGACACGTGTGCCGAGTCATAGCGCGCGCACGGTCTGTCTAATAAGCAGAAAAGAGACACGTGCACCATTTCACACCCATGCAACTCCTTGAGAGAATGAACGTGAAATGTGCAGAACGTTTCAGAACCATGGACAGGGCTCGCGCTCCCGCAGCCTCCGCCACCACCGCCGTCACCGCCGTCGCCGCTGCCAGACTGGGCGTTTTTCCACCATATGATAATAAGTATCGGGCATTTGCGTTTCATTCTTGACTAAAGGACAATCACTTGCACACAGAGAACCGCAAATGATGCATGTCTTAGCGAGCTGGGTGTGTGTGCAGTCGTGCACCCGGTGTGAGGAGCCTGAGGGTTAAAGCTCTGTCGGTCACCCTGCATGCATTTACTGCACAATGCGGTCAGTAGGAGAAGAGTGTGTGTGTGTGTGTGTGTGTGTGTTTGCATGCGTGTGCTGGAACTAATTCTTAAAACACAGGGTTGCCACGTTGGACTGAATCCATCATGAATTTAAATACAGGGTGTCTGAAAAATTCAGAAGGAATGGGATTATATATATATATATATAGACGCATTTACTCAAGCCTGAGTCATACTACTACTGCTAAATCTAATAATAAATAATTACACCCCATATTCCTCTCTGTCTGTTTTTCAGCTCTAAAAAAAATTAAAAAATATTGTATAAAATGCTGAAAACCTGTGGGGTGTTAAGGTCAGTCTACTCACTGTTTCAAATTAGTATGCTGCCTTATAAACATCTGTAGCTATTTACAGTTACACCTCCATGGCGAGTAAAACGGTTCCTATAAACAATTCCTAATAAAATCTTTATAACCTTTTTGCACTAAATGGAACATTTTTGCTTTAAGTTGTTTAACTGATATAAATGCAATGGTTTGGATAAATAAACTGAGGCAGAAGACTAATTCTGTTGACCTGTTGAGGTCATATATATATATATATATATATATATATATATATATATGTGTGTGTGTGTGTGTGTGCGTGCGCAGGGTATTTTTTAATATTTTCTCCAGTCTAGGAATCACTGTACTTCAGCCTCAGCTGTCATTAGGGAATATGTCCAAGTTGATTAATTTTTCAAAAACAGTGTATTGTTTGACATGGGACTAACTGACTTTGTAGACAAAAAAAGATAAACACAAATCTCCACAAGCACTCTTCAAAATCAAGTGGAACATCTTACATTTATTTAGCAAACATTCTTATTGTTGTAATGTGTGTGTGTGTGTGTGTGTGTGTGTGTGTGTGTGTGTGTGTGTGTGTGTGTGTGTAATATATACCTTGGTACTAGGTAAACCAAGCACACATGTGTACATAAATATATTTATATATGTTTGTGTGTGGTTTTTAAATGTTCTTTTTGTTTAATAGGTTTTTTGAAATTGTTCGTTGTAAGTTTTGTGGTTCCAGTGGAACCCATCGTAAATGCTCTTCTCTCAAGCTTTATGAGACCAACTGGAGTTGTGATGATTGCAATGCTGCTGTTGAGGGAGCAGGTGAACTGAACCACAAACATCATTTAGCCTCACTGGGTTTAAATAAATAAACATTATATATGTTTAATATTTTATAATATAAATCTAGCATTAGATGGCATGCCTTAGTTCTGTTTAAAAAATACATATATATTAACTTGTTTAACAATTATCAACAGTTTCCACATTGCCAAACCATGTTAAATCACCTTTAGCACAGAGGCAAGAGAAGAAAAGACTGCTTAAAAGATGTCTCTCCAGTTTTCACCCATCGTTCATCCCTAAAAGGTAGCAGTAATTTCTGTTGTATTAGATCTGGCTTACTCGGTTCAGCGTTGTTTGCTTATTATCTCAATAAAGCCTATATTTTGACATAAACTAAATGGACTGCATGCTTCAGGGTGATTTGTTGGTTCATATCAGGTTCTGTATGGATGCAAGTCCCTCAGAGATCTTAAAGGATCTGGCCACTCAGAGATCAACACAGCATATCACAGCAGTGATTGTGAAAAAGGATGATGTGGTCGAAGCTGCCCTTCAGGCTGTGCGGCAGAGTGACTTTAATCCCTGTCACATGCTGTCTGTGAGCTTCACTAAAGACAAACAAAGCCAAACGGTGGGCACACAGCGTCGTTTCCTCAGACTCCTCCTGCTGAAATTAAAGAACTCGTGTGTCTTTGAAGGACCTGACCATGCTAAAAACCTGGCTCTCAGCTCACAAGGTATATAAATGGCTTTTAAGTTATAATATTAGTTATTTACTGATGTTGTTTTGGCTTTTTAGAAAAGAATGAGTTGCGAAAAGTTAACTGTAATCTGTTGTATGATCTGTTATCATGCTCACTAAAAGAAAAGAAAATGTGCATACAAGTTGCTATAGCTGTATTTTACCTGCAAGATGGAAAATAATTATTTTAGTAATATTTATAAGCAAGAGGATATTAAGAGATATAACAGATTAACTTGCCATAAAAGTAAGAATTGTATGTTGGCATTCCTGTGTACAGCTTTGAGAGATGATCTGTATTTTGAGGTGGGAAGTCTGCTGGCTCTTTCACTTGTCCATGGAGGCCCTCCTGTGGCCTTTTTCTCTCGAGCGCTATACTACAGTTTATTTCATTACCCCACTGACTACAAGTTGACTCCTGAAGACTTGGGAGATGTCACATTAGTGTACTCAGTTAACAAGGTGAGTCTTACAGTCTAGTGCAATGCACCTTCGAGGCAATACACATTTTTTTGTCATGCAAACATAAAACTGAACTAATATGTTTCAGATAGCACAATCAAACTCTTTGAAGGAACTGAGGAGAGTGGTGCATCCCATGATGGAATTTTTGCAAGTAGCAGGCTGCTGGCGAGAGATCACTAAACTGTCTGACAAAAACCTGCTGCTGGAGGACATTCTAAACTTTTACTTCCTCTTAAGAATGCAGTTACCTCTTCAAAGGTTGGTCCGTCTAACAGCAAAACTTATAATGGAACTTTTTTAGCAACTAACAATGTTTGATTGGGAAAAAAAAAGAGGTGGCTGAGTAAGAATACAAAGAATAATGCGTGTGATTTGTGATTCATGTCTTTATTGAATGAAGAATTAGAATAGACTTTATTTGTCACATATTACAGCACAGTAAAATTCATTCTTCGCATATCCCAGCTTGCTCAGAAGCTGGGTTTAAAGCGCCCCTGGAGTACAGAGGGTTTGGGGTCTTGCTCAAGGGCCCAAGAGTGGCAGCTTGGCGATACCGGGGCTTGAACCCCCGACCTTCCAATCAGTAATCCAGCTCCTTAACCACTGAGCTACCATGCCCCAGAATTGTGGCAGAATGTGAACTTTATTTTCAGCTGTCTAACAGAGGCTTGCAGGTTTTGCGCAAACATAGTAATGGCATTTGCAGCTATTCATTGTTCCATGTCTTGACAATAGACCTAGTCCCATCTAAACCGAAGACACTTCATTGCATGATGCTGTGACCACCACAAATGCTTTACCATGGGTATGGTGTTGTAGTTTGTTGATCATCATATGGTGAAATATTAGCTGAAACTTATTATAAGAAACAGTTAACACAGAACTGCTATCTGTGTGTGGGGTAAATGTGCTCAAGTTCGTGGTAAATTTCCAGCTGTTTTATTCTTATTCTCGTAATTATTCTTAATTTTTTTTCCTTCTCCCTAAATGAACAACCATAACAATGGATGACAAAATGCGCATATATATATTTTAGGGATGCACCGAATATTGGGCACCGAAAATGTTCAGCCGAAAATGGCCCAAAAAATGCATTTTCGGCTTTCGGCCGAAACAGTTTGTTGTGATGACGCAAACAGAAACCGCGCTCTGCACGTGCTTGTCTGCGGTGTGGACGTATTTTAGTATATCTTGGAGAAAGACCCACGATTAGCGATTTGCAAAACATGTAATGCCGAAATTTCAAGAGGGGGTGCGTCTGCAAAGACTTTCTCCAGGTCGGGTTTAATTTATCACCTGAAATCCAAACATCTCCATTACTATACTGAATATGAGAAGAGCGCAAAAGCACAGAAAAGCAAAACCCCTCCGAGCACGCGCACTCCGTCTGCGGCGGACGTTTTTGAAAAGGCAAGGAAGTTTCCCAGTGATAGTGTCATGGCAAACATCATTAAACAAAAGATTATGGAATCCATTGCCTCAGATGATCGGCCATTCTCTGTCGTAGAAGATTTGGGGTTTTGTAGGCTGATCGAGCACATTGAGCCCCGTTATGCCATGCCAAACAGACGACCTGAGCTTACCTGAGCTGTTTAGTGTTGTTGCAACTCACGTTCATAAGCAGATATACTGCAGATATTTCAGCGATTAGGTTCACGACAGACATTGTTTGAATTTTATTTTATCCTGTGCATTGTTGCAATGTGCTTTAAATAAATATTTTCATAATTTGTAATTGATTTATTCTTTAAAACTTTAAGAATAATTTATGCAATTGAAATGCCTTGATTTTAGTAAGTTTAGTACACAGTCATAGCAATAAATGCAATGGTAATAATTGGCATAATTTCTTTCAGTTCCTTCGGTTTTCGTTTTTTCGGCCTTGCTTTCCTCGTTTTCGGTTTCGGCCAAGAATTTACATTTCGGTGCATCCATAATATATATAATATGTTGCACCTCCTTGGCACTGAGACCAAATATAAACTGTGTTTTAAATTCAATAAGTTTGCTAAGATTGACATGAGTTGGTTTTATTTGTTTAATCATAAAATTAGGATAATAATTTCGGCATTGAAATGCGCCATTAATATATATATATATATATATATATAATAATTATATATAATATTGTAATTAATGTATGATTTGCATTGATAAATAATTAATTTGATCAGATAACAAGCTTTTTCAAAATAGTCCATTAAGTGTAGCAGTATGTGCATCTGTGTTTCAAGTGCAAATAAGTGTGTGTGTGTGTGTGTGTGTGTGTGTGTGTGTGTGTTTGTGTGTGTAAGTGTGTGGGGTCAGGGCTGATCAGAACAAACTTCCTCCCTGAATTCTTGAAATATCTTCACATTTATTCATTGTTAATGCGAGATCATTCACACATGCCTATCAGGTTTGCTTCTATTTACATGACGTGACACGCTTGAGGTTTATTTTTGTCCATTTAGCACTTGCTCCATCTGCTAAACACAAGGTGCAATCAAATCCCATGCTGCACCAGCTGATGATTATGATCACAAGGATCCTAGTGGATGAGCAGGATTCTGGTGTATATGCAGTATATTGTATCTGATGATGTTGAAACGTTACAGGAGTGGTTATATTTATCCCATTGTCTGCTGACATATTGACTCAGGATGGTAACTATATATATAGGGTCATGAATAGATGGATTGAAGAAGTCGAGGTAGGAGAGGATCGGCTTTCTAAATCTTTACTATTTGGGTATTAGGGAAGGTTGGATCAATATGATGCTTTCAATTATGCACATAATATCAGAGAATTGATTCTTTGTAATCTTTGAAAAAATTCAAGAACAGATAGGAAAAACGTCCCTTTTAGGTCAAAAAGGTCATGAAAAATTAAGCGAGAGATTGTACGATTATGCATCTGATGCACTATTTGGGCAAAAGTATTGGTTTCCCAGGTTTGAAACACTGATTCAAGGACATATCATGGATTCACTTTCCAGACAGAACGTATTCAGTTGCTCAGTAACGGAACAAAAAAAAGTTGCCCACTAATAGTCTCTCATTTGTCTCACTCACGTAGGCCAAATTGTTCAAAAAGAGGGCATCATGGTGATTCAGTGGATATTGTTTCTAGGGTTCAGACCTAAGATCTGGTAATGAAACTGTAAAAATATCTTGAATACAGGCACCATCACCTATTTGTCCTCATTAGATTATTATGACTGTTACTTTTTTGTTTTATTTTACTAATTTCAAATGTTATAAATCAGATAATTATGCTTGACAATGGAATATGCTTATTTCCTTTATGTATTTATAAAAAAACCCAAAAGATTTACGCTAATGCAATTGTGTTGGAATAGATTGCATTTCTCTATAAATAGGTAGCTTCAGTAAATTTTTACATCGACCATCAGAATGGTGAGCAGAAAAGCATCTCAGAGTGCATGGCACTTCAAAACTTGAGGCAGATGAGCTACACCAGGGTTCTGCTTCTGCCAGCCATGAATGGAAATCTGAGACTGTAGTGTGCACAGGTTTTCCACAGTAAAATTAAGCTGATCTGAAGTTTTTGCAGCTGACAGAACACAAATCTCCACAGCCATACTTCACAAATCTAAAATGTCTTCAAGAGCAAATATGGATTAAATCTAGAATGGATTTTCAATATAGGCACATATATTTGTGATGGTCACATAGGCTTTTATTTCATGTCTGATATTTGTGTGCAAACTAATTAATCCACATTAGATATCCAACTAGCCGAATCAGCATGTTATGGATGATAGAAATGGATGCTAAATATGGTATTGGAACACAGCCATAGTAGTCTCTTACTGCTCTCAGTGCTTCTAACTTTGATTGATTCCTTGTCCTTGAGAAAGTTTTTTCCTCCCTTCAAATTCTGTAACATTGACATTTACAGCTTCTGGGAGTGAAATTACTCTGGAAACCAGCTCTGTCCTTTCCGTCTGTCCTTATGGCCCCAGGTTGTGCTAAAAGTGTGCAATTTTAAGCTGACACTTCATTCAAAATTGCCAAATCTGATAACTGCATAATTTTCATTTAAACTAAGAAGGAATTTGTTATATTCAAATGAGAAAATTAAAATGATCCGAGCACTAGTATAAAGATAAGGCAAAAAAGCACGATGTAGAAACTTTTTCTTTCGATAAAAATAACATTTTGAGGTAATTTTGTCTTATTTAAAGCTCAAATTAAAATCACTTGATCTGATGCTGTATGTGGCAACAAAGATTACTGTTTAGAAACCCCCCTAATAGAGGAGTTCAAGCTGTAAAAATGCACACACACACACACACACACACACACACATATATAT
>MU551610.1:3931573-4003526 GCA_024362625.1 Silurus asotus | reverse complement strand
TAATAAATATAAATATAATGTAAAAAAAGTTTATTTAAAAAAAAAAAAAAAAGTACAATTTGCATTAAAAGATTTCTGTTTTTCAGTCACATCACAGTTCCATCTGTTGTTGATGAGGCCATGCTAATGTTATGCTAATGCTAACACAATGACTCATTGTGTTCTGTTTAGCTTCATGAGGTAAGTGAAGTGTTTATCGCCCTTGTACAAGAGCTTTTTTAAAATCAGAATAAATCAGTGAAAGTGGACAGAAAGTGGCCTCGGGCAGTGCAGTGTGTCTACTCTCGCTTTTCATTAGTTTTGCACACTCCTGTTCTGTTTAATTTAGCAAGTGTGATGTATAATAATGAGCTAGTTAAAGTGAAAAGTTATCTATCTATCTATCTATCTATCTATCTATCTATCTATCTATCTATCTATCTATCTATCTATCTATCTATATCTATCTATCTATCTGTCTGTCTGTCTGTCTGTCTGTCTTTCTGTCTGTCTGTCTGTCTGTCTGTCTGTCTGTCTGTCTGTCTGTCTATCTATACCTATATTAATCAATCAATTCATTATAATTATTTAATATTTCTGTTAACATTTTGTCCCTGCGTGGTTTTGGGTCTGATGTCAGAATTACTGGCAACACAAATGATTGTAATGTGAGAGATGTATAATATCAAATCTGAAACAACAGCAAACCTGTACCAGCACTCCAGCAAGTTCCTAACATGAGAGTATAGAAAAGCTTCAGGTGGGATATTAGTTTTTAAGAAGAACAGCTATAAGGGTAGTTAAAGCTGTAAGCTGACTCAGCATTTATATGAATGTATTAATTTATTTGTCTAATTCACAGTCACTTGGTAGACTGCTAGGAATGTCTGTGCTTACGATTCCCTTGAGTTGAACAGATGAGTTTGTGCATTGTGTTTTTGAAACTGGAGACTCCTTCCATCCATCTGTCCTTATGCATGAGCATAGAAACAGTGCCGTATTAGATCGAGCACATTAATAAAAACAGTTTTTTATCACTGTAAAATTGAATAATGTACAGACTGAGTGCATGTGAAACAATGTACAAGGACATTTATGGTTTTCTCTGTGGCTTTAGTGTTGGATGTTGTTTTGGGGATTAGATACCTGTTTTCAAAAATGAATACTGAACTGTGTGTGTCTTAGAATAGACTGCAGACCTCTGGAGGCTTTTAGCATGTAATGCAACCCAATACAAGGTCAGACACACTTCAGCTAATAACCTTTTTCTCTTTCCCTCATTTACATTCACATTTCCATCTCCACAGCTCCACATTCATTTCTACATCTCCATGTCTACACCTACATCTACACATTCATGTCTACACCTACATATCTACTTCTACAGTACACACTCACATCTACCCCTCCATATCTACACACTTAAATCTAAACCTACATCTATTCCTCTACATTTACACATTCACATCCAAACCTCCACATCCACACCTGCTTTTACACATATACTTCCACGTTTACACATTTATGTCCACACCTACATATCTACTTCTACATCTATTTACTCACATCTACACCTCCATGTCTACACCTGTATTTAAGCCTACATCCACACCATCTACCTCTACATTTACACATTTACCTCTGCATCTCCACGTCTACACCTACATCAACATATCCTCCACTACATATACACATTCACATCTACGCCATGTCTACACCTATATTTAAGTCTACATCTACACACTTACGTCTACACCTACATCTTCACATCCACCAGTACATCCACACATTCACACCTACATCTATACCTCTAACTCTTTATTCACACATATACCTCTACACCTCCACGTCTACACCTACATCTTCACATCTACACCTTGTCTACATCTACACACTCACATCTATACCTACATCTATACCGCTAACTCTACATTTACACATTTACGTCTACATGCCCAAGTCTACACCTACATCTACACATCCACCACTACATCTACACATTTACATCTACACCATGTCTACATCTACACCTACATCTATACCTCTAACTCTACCTTTACACATTTACGTTTACATCTCCAAGTCTACACCTACATCTACACATCCACCACTACATCTACACATTCACATCTACACCTACATCTATACCTCTAACTCTACATTTACACATTTACATCTACATCTCCACCTCTACATCTCCACCTCTACATCTCCACCTCTACATCTCCACGTTTACACCTACATCTATACCTCTAACTCTACATTTACACATTTACATCTACATCTCCACCTCTACATCTCCACGTTTACACCTACATCTACACATCCACCACTACATCTAAACACTTACATCTACAACTACATCTATACCTCTACATCTACACATTCACGTCTACATCTCCACATCTACATTTAAATATCTACTTCTAAATCTACGTAGTCCCATCTACATCTCCACATCTACATCTAGATTTACACATGTATGTCTACATCCCCATGTCTACTTCTACACATCCACTTCTACATCTTCAAGTCTATACCTTCATCTACACATTCACTTCTACATCTATATATCTACTTCTACAGCTACACATTCACATATACATCTCCATCTACACATCTCCACGCCCTTCATCTACATCTACATCTACACGTCTAGCATGTCTACAGCTGCACTACTTCTACACAAGCGGCAGAAGTAAGAACAAATTACCTGTTAAAAACAGGAAACTCACTTCTACATCTACATATTTTACATTTACATCTACAAATCTAGATCTTCTACTACACATCCATATCTACACATCTACACATTTACTCATCATGATTCAGCAAAAAACATTTCCCCACCCCAATCAGATCTTTTCACAGACACAGACTATTTCTGTATTTCTGTCTGTCTGCATGTCCCCCCTCCGGAGGAAATTAAAAAATTGGCTCACACATGCTTAGTGTTGGTCAGAGGTCGTTTGGATTTGCTGCTTCATATATACTCACCTCATTTGCATAAAATAATAATAATAATAATTTATTCAAATGTCACTAAAATTGCAGTTTGGTGTCTCATACATTCTTTTTCTGATAAAGCAGCAGTCCGACTATATAAAATAAAACCAATAAAATATAAGACCTTTAAAATAAAGACCAATTGGAAAAAAAACGGCAGTTCGCTAAAAGACTCACATTTGCATTGCACTGAATCCACCAAAACCTGTGCTTCAAACTTTGTGGCAACATTTTAGAATACCACGTAAATCAATATACACAATATGGACAAATGTATTGGGACATTTTTTTTCCCCAACCATATGTAGTTTTTAATACTGTCTTTGGATGCAGTAGTATGACATTTTCCCTTCACGTGAACTGGGAGACCAAAACCTATTCCAGTATGAAAATGCCTTTGTGCACAAAGCTCCATGGAGATATACTTTGCATAGTTTGGAGTAGAAAATCTCCTGCTATAGAGCTCTGACCTTAATTTTATTGGTCACCTTTGAACGAATTGGATGAATTGAAATGCTGACTGCATCCCAGGCCTCCTCAACTTACCTACATTAGTACCTGACTCTAGACAAAATCTAGAGGATAATTTTCCCAGAAGAGTGGAGAGAATTATAAAAGCAAATTGGAACTAAATGTGTAATACGATGCACAAAAAGCACATGCTGATGCACATTACTGATGATTTTTTACCTAAACAAACCTGAAATTTCCACAACCCTGCCCCAAAATCTAGTAAAAGCGCCAGCGCTGGAAAGTGGAGCTTATTATAACAGCAAATAAAAGCAAAAAACTAAATTTGACATGCAAATTCACACACAGGATTGTTGATCATGCAAAGGTAATAAATACGTTTTATCCTATTATCAATAATTGGATTTATATTTTTGCATTGGCAGGCCACATATAATGTAAACTCTAAGACTGTATGTATTAAGTGATTTAATTTAGGACTAAGGCAGGAAGAAAGATGTAGCCTCTTTGTCATCCTCTTCCATCCGCTCTGCCGCCGTTCGCCCAGAGAACTACGTATCTAATCGGCTTGGCTTGTTGCCATGGAAACTCCTCAGTGTGTGTGAGAGAGAGAGCAGCAGGTTGTGTGCCTTTGAGATAGATGCTTCTTTTGTTTGAGGGTTTAAAGACATGACGAAGAGACCGCTCAGCTCTGGGTTCTGATTCTGACTTGTACGTGAAGCAGTTTTATTTCCCCAGCCTCAACTGTGCAATGTCTGCCACAGATGAAGACTCTGGACGCCAGTGGTGTTTAAACGGATGATTTCTTACAGTGAAAACCTGAATTGCTCTTTATACAGTTCAATTGTAATGCTCCAGCATACAAAGCCATTTTAGTGCAACACAAGTCCAACTTTGTGGCGACAGTTTAGAAAAGAAACACACAAGTCTGCCGTCTTCACATAAATTTGGCCAGAGGATGAGAAAGGATGCTCCTTGTCCTCCCCAGATGTGCACCCCTTAGCAATAAATATATAATCAAAGTTAATTATGTACCAATAGAAGCACAGTCTAAAGAGTGTTCATCTTATACTATAGCAACATTGAATGTACATTATGTGGACAAATGATTTGGGACTACTGACCTTTTTCCTGGTGATTCTTCCCCCAAACTGTTACCACAAAATTGGAGAGACACAATTGTACAGAATATCTTCCTTTCAGTGGAATTAGGAGACCCAAACGTGTTCCAGCATGACAACGCCCCTGTACACAAAGCCAACTCCATGAAGATGTGCTTTACATGGGTTGGAGTGGAGGATCTTGAGTGGCTTGCTTAGAGCATTGAAATGCTGCTATTGATCACCTTTGGGAAGAATGTGAACACTGACTGCACCCCAGGCCTCCACACTTTACTAACACCCTTGTAGCCGAATTAACAAAAATCCCCACAGAATTTAGTGCAACATCAACCCAGAGGTGTGGAGGCTATTAGAACAGTTTATTCATCCCAAAGGTGAGGTCACAGCTCTATAGCAGGCCACTCAAAATCTTCCACTCCAACCCATTAACTCCATATCTTTACTTTGTGCACATGGGATTTGACTTGCTAGAACAGGTTTGGAAACCGAATATTGCTGGAAAAGTCCCAATGCTTTTGTCCATCTAATTATTATTTTTTTTACTTTTCTTTCTTTTTTTTTTTTTATGGTGCATCCGGATCACAGCGCTTCACTTTTTCCACATTTTGTTATGTTACAGCCTCATTCAAAAATGGATTAAATTCATTATTTTGATCAAAAGCAAACTGTAGTCCTGAGTTCGTGTAGCAGACTGTTGATATTAACTACAGTCCAAATGCATCCAACAGAAGGCAACACAAATATGAGGGATCTCTGAGATAAGAGACAGCATCTGCTCCTTTACCTCAAAAACACCTACTGACTAAAGACTTGACTAAATAAACCTCTTTTTCAGCCTCGACTTGAACACTAAGACTGTGTCTGAGTCCCATAATGGGTTGATATCCAATGATGACAATGTAAAAGTGTTTTTGAAATCTTTGCAAATGAAAAATAAAAAAAAGTACATGTGTTCATAACCTTTGCTCAATACTCGGTTGAAACACCTTTAGCACCAATTACAGCCTTGAGTCTTTTTGAGTATGATGCTAAATTGATGCTTGGCACACATTTTTGTGCAGTTTCTCATAATCTTCTTTGCAGAACCTCTCAAGCTCTATCAAGCTGGATGGGGAGCGTCAGTGCACAGTAATTTTTTAGATCTCTCCAGAGATCTTTAATTGGCTTCAAATCTGGGCTCTGGCTGAGAAATTCAAGGACATACACAGAGTCCCAAAGCCACTCCTTTGTTACCTTGGCTGTGTGCTTGGGTCGTTGTCCTGTTGGAAGATAAACAGTCACCCCATTCTGAGGTCAAGAGCAGTCTGTAGCGAGTTTTCATTAAGGATGAATCTGCACATTGCTGCATTCATCTTTCCCTCGATCCTGACCCGTCTCCCAGTTCCTGCTGCTAAAAAAACATCCCCACAGCATGATGCTGCTTTACTGTAGGGATGGTATTGGCCAGGTGATGAGTGCTGCTTGGTCTCCTCCAGACATGACGCTTTGCATTCAGGCCGAGGATTTCAATCTTTTGTTTCTTCTTCAGGTGCCTGTTGTCAAACTCCAGATGGGGTGTATATCAGGTGCCTGTAACTAAAGAGTGGCTTCCTTCTGGCCACTGTACCATACAGGCCTGATTGTTGGAGTGCTGTAGAGATAGTTGTTCTTTTGGAAGGTTCTCCTCTCTCCACAGAGGAACACTAAAGCTCTTTCAGAGTGACCATCAGGTTCTTGTTTACCTCCCTGACTAAAGAACTTCTTCCCCTGATCACTCAGTTTGACGGGTGGCCCGCTCTAGGAAGAGTCCTGGTACTTCCAAACTTCTTCCATTTACAGATGGTGGAAGCCACTGTGCTCATTGTGACCTTCAATGCTGTAGAAATGTTTCTGTATCTTTCCTCAGATCTGTACCTCGATACAATCCTGTCTCAGAGGTCTACAGACAGTTCCTTGGACTTTATGGCTTGGTTTGTGCTTTGACATGCACTGTTAACTGTGGGACCTATTATATAAACAGGTGTGTGTCTTTCCAAATCATGTCCAATCAACTGAATTTACCACAGGTGGACTTCAATCAATTGTAGAAACATCTCAAGGATGATCAGTGAACACAGGATGCAATTGAGCTAAATTTTAAGTGTCGTTTTTTTTTCCTTTTGAATAAATTTGCAGATTTTAAACCACCGCCTTTCACGTTGTCATTATGGGGTATTGTTTGATGAATTTTGAGGAAAGTAATGAAATGAATCCATTTTGGAATGAGGCTGTTACATAACAAAATGTGGAAAAAGTCGTTGTGAATACTTTCTGGATGCACTGTATACACTGACGGGTGAATTAGAGTGTGTGAAGGCGGGGAGTGTGCACACCCAGGAGCATTTTCACTGATAAGGTTCTTGAGCCTTATCTTTTGGACACATTCGCTGTTTTGAGCCGACTATAAACACTACGGACAAAAGCGGAGGCAGTAAATATATTCTTTCATATTGTGAGTAATATATATATTTTCCTTTTTTACGATTGTCCTCTACTTGCTTGTGTCATGAGTGATGGAAAAAAAGAGGGAGGGAGAGAAAGATATAAATAAGACTCGCAGTTGAAAACTGTCAGGTTATGACTGCGTGCCTGAGTGTAAAATAAGCATTTTATAGTGGTGTGTGTGTGTGTGTGTGTGTGTACTCTTTCAAGGTAACTCCAAGAAAGAAAATAGGACAGTGAAAAATGTATACATTTCTGCATTCATTAAATTCAACAAATCTTTAGATTTGTTTGCGTGTGTGTTTGTTTGAGTAGGTAAGGCGGAGGAAAGTGGTGTCATGGAGATGGAGCTCCCCGTTCCCCTCAACATTCGGATCAGCAACATCACCTGCGACTCCTTTAAGATCTGCTGGGAAATGGACCCTCGCACCAAAGAGAAGATCACGCACTACTTCATCGACCTGAACAAGAAGGAGAACAAAAGCTCCAATCAGTTCAAACACAAGGTGAGGCGTGTTGATTCACAGTGTTGATTCATCCCAATATTTTAAATCGTTGGATTCAAACTGGCAAAATGATGGACGAAATATTGGGACGTTTGACTTTTCCAGTCGTATGTGTATCTTACCATACTGTTAGCACAAAGTCGGAGGCACACAATTGTATAGGATGTCTTTAGATGTGGTAGCATGAAATGTTCCCTTCACTTTGAACTTGGAGACCCAGACCTGTTTACAATTACATTTGTGGCTTTTAGCAGACGCCTCTTGTCCAGAGCGACATAAAGAAGTGCTCTATTAATGAATACATTTACACTGGTGTGCTAGACTCAGATAAATCAGCCTACAATTCTGTTGAGAGGATTTTTTTCAATCCCATATCCCCAAGTTTCTCCCATTTTTAACCTATTAATAAATAATAATTTTTTAATTGTGCATTGATTATTGCAAACGTGGGTGACAGAAGTGTGCCTTAATAATGCACCCTTTCAATTATTCATTGTGAAATTTCCAGGCCTGGAGAGTAGGGATGGTAAGATTCACAGATTCGGATTGGAGCATCATTGTAATAAATCGATTTAAAAAAGTGTGTATTTGATACGAGTTGGCAGTTGTATCGCAATGCATCATATTAACATATTTGCCTCAGTAAAAAAAAAACGATTTATTTATGTATCATTTTTAGTAGATGCGCTGTATTTTATTACTTGAAAAGTGACCAATAATCTGTGACCAATATTTGATATGTAGATCGATTTCTCCTCGCAAAACAGTTTCTCGAGGCGCGTTCTCTCAACACCGCTGCTCCTACGCTTATGTAAATTGATGATTTGCTGTCTGTCTGAACCAAAGAAACAAAAGCGAACTATCAGTACCATATTGAATTGCATATGCATCGCAATAGAGGTGAATCGTATCACATCGGTAGCTGCTTCATATGTGTCTTTAATGTATGGTATTGTTGGCTATGCATCGAGATGTGAATCGCATCAGCCTCAGTTATGGAGATGCAGATCACATCTGGAGACTGCTGAATGTTTTCTTCTTATTGTCCCATTCTCACTGACACATTTTTCTAAGTGATCAATGCCATATTATGGTTCTTTGTTTCTCTCTAGTCCTTCAATGTAAATCTCTCATCTCTTTTATCCAGGACGTTCCCACTAAACTGGTGGCCAAGGCCGTGCCGTTGCCGATGACCGTGCGGGGCCATTGGTTCCTGAGCCCGAGAACCGAGTACACAGTCTCTGTGCAAACCGCGTCCAAGCAGAGCGATGGAGACTACGCCGTGTCTGAATGGAGCGATATTGTGGAATTCTGCACTGCAGGCAATCTACATTCACCTTCATCCTTCACCTTCATGAGACCTGAGATGTTGTCAGGTTCAAAGACAGTGACATTAATTAAAAGACAGGAGGTGGAGCTGGAGGTAGCAGAGCTGAAGATCTTAAAGTTTTCGTTGGGAGTGAAGACGATGGACAGGATTAGAAATGAGTTTATTAGAGGGACAGCGCGTGTAGGACATTTTGGAGAGAAGGTGAGGGAGGCGAGATTGAGATGGTTTGGACATGTGCAGAGGAGGAACATGGGGTATATCTGTAGAAGAATGCTAAGGATGGAACCACCAGGAAGGATGAAAAGAGGAAGAGCAAGGAGGAGGTTTATGGATGTGGTAAGGGAAGACATGCAGGTAGTTGGTGTGACAGAGGCAGATGTAGAGGACAGGTGGGTTTGGAGATGGATGATCCTCTGTGGTGACCCCTAATGGGAAAATCTGAAAGAAGAAGACGACATTTCAAAGTCTTACTTTTTACTCAACTACACTTTGTAAATTCACTCGTTCCTTTTTATTTATGAGTGGATAAAAAATGGTCAAGCACGCAGCAAGCAACCAATCAGTGTAGAGCGCGCACTGTGTTGAACTCATCTTGATTGGTGCTTGGTGGTATCTACTTACAGCAACATACAGTTCAGCTGGAATGAGGAATAAATGATGGAAGAATGTCCTGACTCTGACTTGACACAACACACCTTATTTGCAATTATTATTATTATTTTTTTAAGTAGTTGAAAAAAGTTTTGTACTCATGCTAATTCGAATAGATATCAGTAAGTGTTTGACCGGTTAATATCATTATTAAAATAGATCAGTGTAATGAGAGTCACTTTAAAATATTTGTACATAAACTAAATTGATTGGGCAAAGAGTCTTGTGACAAAAATGATAATAGGAACATTATAACCATAATAAATCATAGTACTTTGAATACTTATGTATATATGATGGCAAATACTTTTGTACTTTTATTTAAGTGGAAGTTTAAAAGGAGCACTTTTACTGGAGTCATATTTTAACAAGTGTATCTCCACTTTAACTCAACTACATGGTTTGTGTACTTCATCCACCACTGTACATAACCGATGAATGGTATGTGTTTTTTCTTTCAGATTACTCCCCTGTGCATCTGAATCAGCTGCTCCAGAAGGCTGAGGTTATCGCCGGCAGGATGCTCCCCTTCTCTGTCTTCTACCGTAATCAAAACCAAGAGTACTTTGACTACTGCCGGTGAGACTGACACCATAATTCTCTCACACACACACACACACACACACACACACACACACACACACACACACACACAGTTAAACCACAGTTATACACATTGACACAGGGCTACAATAGGGCTGAACACAAACATCATGTTGTGCAAATATAGATGCTTTATGCAAATGTATGTTAATTATTAGTGAAACCAAACTCATCATAGAGCATGAAGACAAAATATTCTTGTAATTGTTTTAAAGTAATTACGGCAGTTTAAATTGCGTAAATCATCAGGACACCGAAAGGAACGTTTGCTATGTTTCCACACGGACGGTTAACAAGTTGATACCGGAGAAACTGTACTTCTTCAACTTTCATACGGATTACATAATTAGAGAATATTTGTTTTCGATGTGAACTGTTTTATGTTAAAGACATTTTAAGTTTTCTATACATACATTTATTATGTCTGTGAGGCAAATATTCACTGAGTTGCAGGTTGTTTTATTTGCGTTTATTTGCGTTTGTGAAGGGAAATGACGGAGACGGTGGAGAGCACCCCCTGTCTGTATTTTTTTATTTTACAAAAGCACAGCGCTTCGTTATCATGAGTGTATACAAATAAAAGTAGACCCTTTACAGATTCGAATGATGTATTGCTCTTATATGTACGATCACAAAAAGCATGTATATGTTTGTTTTGCCATTATAAGCTGTTAAAAATGACACAAAACGCGCTGGCGCGTTTGTCGACTCCAGAGGGTTAATTGTGTGAATCGTGGGAGATTTTGATCTTAAATTTGAGACTTAGACACATCAATAAAACAAATGTTTACCGAATAAAAATATTTTTTGGTAGGGTTTATTTATTTATTTTATATCTGAAAGGGTGTTGTGAATAAATGTGTGATGAGCTGTAGGTTTTAATTTCGCCTCTAGTTATTTATTTATGTATTCGTATATTTTTTAAATTGTCAAACAGAAATTCGCGCTGCATTAATTGCGCGTTAATTAAATTTTGTGGTGTTAAAATAAATTATATATATATTTTATTTATCTAAATTTCAAATTTTTATTACCTAATGAATGTATCTAGGATAAACATCCAACATATAGAAGACAAGCAGAGAAAATATGATGATCAGGTGATCAGGAATGATTCTCTACTCAGTCATGTTTGCATCGCTGATTTTTCTCTTTCATCCACGTTAACTCTAGACTTCTTGTTGCCTTCTGTCTTGCTCGTTGTTCGCTTCGTAAACTAGCCTTCATCTGTGGTGTGAAAGCCAGGAAATTATACACCAATAGTAGATTGAAAAAGCAGTGCAATGACAGGAAATATGCTGATTGGCTAAAAACGGGGCGAAATGACAAGAAAAAATTGTGACATTTCACCAAATTAATAGATTAAAACTAAAATAACAAACCTGGATTGAAAACGTAAGAAGTAGAAAATATTGTAGAAAAAAATTGTGTTAAGAATTTAATGAAAGTAAAAAGAAAAATAAATAGTGAAGTAAAGTACTGATACTAGAAAAATCTACTTAAAATCTACAGTAACAAATTTTGTAGTTCGTTACTTTCCACCTCTGCTGTATTGTACATGTTACAAGGAAAATCCTCTTACTTCCTACTTACATAAGGAAAAACAGAAAACAAGTTGACTCAGTCAGGTGCACCACTTCGTGATGGTTTGTGGCGTATATATGTATATAGCATGATAGAACAATAAAACTATAATAAATCATAGTTCTTTTGATACTGAAGTACATTTGAAGCCAAATACTTTTGTTATTTTACATAAGTGAAAGTTTAAAAGGAGCACTTTAACTTGAGTGATGTTTTACCGAGTGTATCTCCACCTTTACTCAAGTACATGGTTTGTGTACTTCGTCCACCACTGCAAAAAACTATTTTAGATATTATGTGCACCATGTTTTCCGGCAATAAAAAACAACAACCTTGTTTTAATTATAAAACGTGATAAAAAAATTAGTAAAATAAAAATGTCTCTGTCTTTCAGCAATGAGCAAGGAGGCCGAATGCTCCCCTCGGTGAAGGACAACAGCGGAAGTCACGGCTCTCCGCTTAGCGGCAAGCTGGAGGGCATCTTCTTCAGCTGCAACACGGAGTTTAACACTGGCGAGCCCCCGCAGGATTCTCCGTATGGCCGCTACCGCTTTCAGATTGCCGCCGATGAGCTGTTCGGGCCGAACACGCGTCTCTATTTCGGCGACTTTTACTGCATGTACACGGCATACCACTATGTGATCCTGGTGCTGGCGCCACGCGGCTCGCCCGGAGACACCTACTGCAGTGAGAGGTTGCCTGAGCTGGACGCAACCAAAAACCGCTTCCTGACCCGCGTCTGCGGTGAAAATGGGCTCGTGGAGTTCCGCCACGCTCAGGACGTCATCCTGGAGATTATCTACACGGAGCCTGTGGAGCTGACGCGTGGCACCGTAGCCCAAATAAGCGGCCATCAGCTCATGAGTATGTCCACTGTCAACGCCAAGAAGGACCCTAGCTGCAAGACGTGCAACATTAGTGTGGGACGCTAACTCTCACCCGGGACTTACCAACCGAATCTGTCTGATCCACATACCACACAAGTGCAGACTCTAATATTAGCATGTATGCTAACTACCCAATCCTCAGATCACACCTCGAGACCCACAGACAATAGACCGGGATGGTAATGCTTGTACACAAACTGCCAACTAACACACACACACACACACACACACACACACACACACACTCACACACTCACACAAAGCTGTCTCAGAATTATCAGAACTTTAATATCAGAATGCGTCACTACACACCATGACAAGTCCTATGATGAAATATGAGGGTGGGGTGCTGACACACAACCTCAGTCTGGACTTGTCAAGCATTCAAGTGTGGATGGGACACACATGAGAACACTTCAAGAAGACCACTAATGTTAGCGTCACAGATCTACCCTGGCCACATTAAAGGTCCTGCAACATCAGTGTGTGATGCTAACTCTGGTTAATGAGCAGAAACATCAACTCAACTAATTCAAAACTCATACCCTTAACCAGTATCTGAAGAAACCGTCATGACCGCAAAAAGAAAAAAATAAAATCATGGTTCCCCTTGATCTCTGTCACCTTCCTTACACGAGCTTGCGATCCCAAGTGGAAAGTACGTTATTCTCTACACGAATGAGGAGACATCTCATGTCCTCAATGCTGTACATTTTGTGATGTAACGAACAAAGGAAGAAAGAATTGCATCATGTTCCGTCCCCTAGAAAAAGCTCTTAAAAAAAAAAGTCCACTTTATGATGGAAGTGTTCAGATCATGGAGATATTAAACCAAACGTTTATTCAAAATGTGATTCTGAGAAGGAAGAACTCACAGCTGTGTGACAAGAGGCTCTAATCTGATTGGTCAGAACGTATGCAGGATAGGTGTGGAAGAGCTAGTTCAGGTTTTAACATTTAAAGATACAGGGGTTAGTATGGGGTAGGGACTTATATTTGGCATTCCCAAGAAGAATTAATGCCAAATTAGTCCTGTGCATTGGCCAGGGAGATCCTGTGCCATTCCTCATGGAGAATAGTGGCGAAGTCACTACTTGATGCTGGTTAAGGAAAACGTTTCCTGACTCATTCCTTCAAAAGTATAGAAGTCTGTACTGTTACTTAAGTACAAGAAAAGTTACCAGTCTAAAAATCAACTTCAAAGTAAAAATGTTTAATTTATTTAGTAAAAAAAAATAATTTAAGATCAAAAATAGAAAAGGGAATATAAACGTTTTTAATTGAAGGAACACTTTTACAAATTGAAGTGCAATAAAAAAAAAAAATTAATAATAATGAAAAAAAAAAACACTACAGTCCACGATTTGTGTCTAATGTGAGTTATGCACTTTCAAAACAAGAAAAACTCCTGTTATCATTTGTGTGATAATTTTTTCCTCTTGCACTATTATATATTTATTTATTTTTTACTTAGTAAAATATATGACTTTAAATTAAAAATAAGTACAATACTTAAACAAAATATACTTATGTAAAATTGCAGATTTAAAAAAAAAGTGTGCAAAAAAAATTCTCAAAACGCAATTTGTTACCTTCCACCTCTGTATATATGCATGAACCCTCCAGCACTATGCAGTGCTTCTGTTTCATTGCTTAAACCCCCCCACAGGCTTTAATTAATGTACTCGTTCCCATACAGTCGTTATTGTTTCTATAGTAACAGCTTACACACAGTGTGACTTTGATGCTCCACATCATCTAAGACTAATAATAAGCAGATAAAGTAATAATCTTTTTTTGATGATTATTTGACATATATAGGAGGAGTTTTATTTACACTTCCTGTTTTGTAGTTTTCTCAGGTAACATCACGAAAAAGTGCAATGCAGAGAACGAGATTCTGGTGAGAGAATGGCTGTCTATCGCAGCTGTAACATAAGTAAAACTTGTCTCATGGTTGTTTAATGACATTAAATTAACAATGACGTATCATTAGTTCAGTAATAAAGTAAATGCTAGTAAATTGTTACTACTGTATCCTCTGTGGTAAAAGCGGAAAACATTTTTGGTATGTTGGGTAAATCTTTTAGCACAGACTGTGATATTATTTATTAAATTTAATGTACAAGTAAACCCCTTTCTATCATAGGGGTATCATAGTAGATTCCCTACTATCCTATTCCTCCGATATCATGAATTTGCACGATCGAGGAATAAGGAGCATTCTGGTTTAAAAAAATTATAATAATGACTTACTCTTAGCAATTAAAGAAACATTATTTCAAATTAGTGATGTGGAACATCCATGAAACAAGTTCTCTCTTACCTTGGAAAGATGCTGTTATATGGACCATATCGAAAAAAAAGAAAGAAAGAAAGTCACTTCATACTTGTCACATATACTTTTCAGCACAGTGAAATTCTTTCTTTCACTTATCCCAGTGATGTGAGGAAGCACAGTCTCAGCCATAACACAGCACCACTGTAGCACAGAGGGTTAAGGGCCTTGCTCAAGGGGCCAAACCCTCGACGATCAGTAACAGAGAACCTTAATCACTGAGCTACCACCTCCCCTAAACCTGCTTCTGACCAATCAGATTGATGAGAATTCAAAGGTTCTGTCATTGAAGAGCCTTTAAGTCAGTGGTCCCCAAGCGGTCCGTGGGTCATTTGGCACTGGGCCGTACAGAAAGAATACATAACTTTATTTCCATTTTATTTAGTATCTGATTCTGAATGTTTAATTTTGGAAAATTTGCGGATTCTCTCCGCCACATCTGTTTATGACTCACTCTTGATGCATGTGAAAATTCCTCGGTCACATGTCATACCTCCATCTGCTACCTTCTTAAAGGGGCTCCAGCCGCTAACACATACTACATTACCGCTAAATTTAAACCCCCAAGCAAGCAAAATGAACAAAAACAACACAGTGGATTCATGTTTATTATTATATTTAGAAAATACCAGTTTTTATGCCGTCGTATCATTTTATTTTGTTGTATTTATCCGCCAAGGTTGGGGGCCACTGCTGTGAGTCTTTCATCACAGCTTTTACAATGAATTTTAAAAAGTCTCAACAAGTCTCCCATACTGTTCACTACACATGCAGTGGATTTGATCAGGTTAAAAAACATTGGAATATTTCTTTAAACCCAACAAAAAAACAAAGAAAGATCCCTATTCCTATTTACACATCAACACTGCTGGGAATTCAGAACGAAGATGGAAAAAAACAATCAGCAGTGACTGTTACTCCAGGGCTTAACTCCTTCCGGATCTGAAACACTGATTTTGCCTCGTGTGGGAAAATCTCGGAAAAAAGAAAATGTCTTCGAACATCTGAGCCCATTTTTTTCTTTCCCAAGACGTGTCCACTATTTCAAGCATCGATTCATTTACTGACTTTTTTTAGAGACTGGTTAATTTTATAGCAGTAATCATCGCATTTGTTTTTTTGCCAGTCCTCACATTTATGTATTTTTTAAAATTCTTTTTTTTTTTTTTTTTTACAAAAAAACAGCAGCATGTGTATTTGTACATTAGAGTCTGTGTATGTGTCAGAGATGTTATGTTGTGCTGGATGTTTAAGTGAAGTTTTACGTTTGCGGTCTCGTACCCTCGAAACTGTGCTCCTGTATGCCAAAGGACATCTAGTCAGATCGTATCGGAAACTTGTGTTAAAACATCGTCTCGCAAAAAGTAAAACAAAATCGATTCTAAGCAGAACAAACTCTAGAGAGGTTTTCTGTTCAATAAAAAATTAGAAAATGTTAAATGAAAAAATGACAGTGCTTTAATAAGATGGGTCAGTGCAAAGAATATTACCCATAATTCTCCACAAGAAACAGGCAAGATTGTCAACTGTACTCCTATTGGGAAAGCGTTGCTGTGTTAAATCCTTTACACCCTCACTTTAATGTTAAAAACAAAAAAAAAACAACAAAAAAAACATTCGATAAATAATTCTAAAAAAAAAGTCCCAACATTTTTTTTCACAGCACGTTCTTATTTATTTGTCCACCACAGCAAGCATAAAAAGGCCCAAAGATTATAGCATTTGAAGCAGAAGGTAAAACCAAGGACACTTGTAGAAATTAACTCAAACGCAGCTTTTAATCAAATTCAAATGATCGTCCGTCGGCTGGGAAGAGCATCGTATCCCCCTTTCATTTCTCTCGCTCTTCCTTCTCTCACTGTGAAATGACAGCATCTAGACTAGAAGCCCAGCAGCCCAATATAAAATGCTCTTTTTTATTACGCAAGTGCATGAGGTGGACGTTTACTTTCTAGTTGGCCACAATTACGTAATTATTTTAAAATCAGCTGCTTTTTGGAGATCCTGTTAACAAGAATAAATGCACCATTGCTCATACGAGTGGCACGTATACACCCTGTCCCTACACGCGTACTAATTTCCACCCACGAGGCTCAACAGACGGTACGCGAGATCGAATGTGTGTGTGTGTGTCAGTTGGTGATTCTGTCTGTGGCTACTTAGAGGTTGTGTTTATTCCCTAGCACCTCTTTCAGCAGCCTCAGTCTGTCCTTCAAAGCTCGTCGTAGTAGCGGTCGTATTCCTCCGCCATGATGAGATGGTCCTCTCTATGTGTACTTCTAAAGAAAAAGAAATAATAGTTAAAAAAAAAAAAAAAAAAAAAAAAAAGAGGAAGTGAAATAAAAGGGCACTAATCACTGGTAGGGGACGTCTCCCCGCTATTGCCTTACACTCCGATAGCTGTGTACCGATTTAGACTAAACCTTTAAACATCATGCACATGGGGAAAACAAACTGTTCTCTCAAACTTTATATCTCACTGTTTGTGGGAAGAGGCTTCACATTCTCACACACACACACACACACACACACACACACACACACACACACACACACACACACTAACTAATACAACACAGAGCAGTATCCTTTTGGCAGGTGCTGCTGTCAATGTTTTTTTTTCCCTGTTCTGAGTTTCTTGATGTGTTTATGAGAAACAACTGTGACTGTTCAATAAAGCTATGTGTGAATGACCCACCGTGTGTGTGTGTGTGTGTGTGTATTTCTAATTTTTTTTTTGTTTGTTTGTGCCATGGTCACAACTTAATTCATACTTTAAATAAAAATGTTACATCTTACAGGTTATTTTATCAAATACTAAATGAGTATAAAGATAGACTTTGGCACCTTTAAAGAGTGTGTGTGTGTGTGTGTGTGTGTGTGTGTGTGTGTGTGTGTGTGTGTGTGTGTGTGTGTGGATAGGTACCTGTTAAGTAATTTTGATTTATTTTTGGATTCTGTTGGTTCCGTGACTAGAATAATCCGTGACTGAGGGCACACACACACACACACACACACACACACACACACACACACACACACACAGAGCTAAAAACTCAAGGTGGATTAAAAGATTATATTTTAATTAAATGCATTTTTAAGGTTATTTAGAACTATTTTTCTAAATATTTTATAAAAAAAAATAATATATCTATCTATCTATCTATCTATCTATCTATCTATCTATCTATCTATCCATCCATCCATCCATCCATCCATCCATCGCTAAAATAAAGTCATAATGACAGAATGGCGCGCATTAGTGCATTAGTGCAACAAAAATAAATACATAAACACTTAGCAAATAAAGAAATATTTCAGCAAAACCACATTAATAAAAGTACTAATAATTTTAGTATTATTAGTATTCACTTCCTCCTTTAACAAAAGACCTTTCCATCTCTGACAGTGGCGCCAAATGCAGGGAAAATTACATGCCCAGTGATTATTCCCGTTTCTATAGTAACACTTGCACGAACTAATGTTGTGCTCTTATTAAAGAAATCCATCACTGGTGGTATGATAGAGGATTTTTGTGAGGAGATTTAACATTTATGGAATCTAAGACTTAGTCCTAAACCTTTAGGTGGCAATTTCCCAACAAAAGAAAGTTGAGAAACATGACAAGCTGTGTTTTTTTTTTTTTGTATATTTGCTTTAGGAAAGGTTTGTGAGAGAGTGGCAGTGTATAACAAATAATGACGTTACATACAAATAATATACAGATTAAAAGTGATATTCGTTTAGAAATGAACAAATACAATATATGCAAACTACTAGAGCAAAATAAATATAAAACAGTTTAAGAAGTAATACAATCACACTCCCCACACACACACACACACACACACACACACACACAAAGCAAAACTAAGATCCTAGTAAATCTAAATCTCAGTTAAGAAGTAATACAATCACACTCCTCACACACACACACACACACACACACACACACACACACACACACCTTGTAGTTGTGGATATGATCGAAGGATTCTTCCAAGCTCCTGATTGCTCCCTCGAGCAACACAACTGAGAGGTCAATGTCTCATTGGAACAATCTGCATCAACCTCTCTGCTAACACACACACACACACACACACACACACACACACACACGGAGCAAAACTAAGATCCTAGTAAACTTAAATCTCAGCATCCCAGTTACCATACAAATTGAACAAACTAAAAGAGAGGTCATTCCTACAAGACACAGGATTGGCTGGTGACTTCACAGGAGGCGGGGTCTTGTTGAGAAAGTGGGAGGAGCTGCAGGAGGACATAGGAGAGGAAATTAATGCAGTAGCTTTCTGTATAAACTCACAAGACACTCATGAAGTAAATAAAAGATTACCTAAAAAAAAGGGTAAAAGCTAATACGCACAGAAAAACACTACAGCAATGATCTGAACTGATTACATATAAAGCACAAAATCTGAGTAAACAGGGAAAATAATGTAAAATAAGGTTTCACCTATAACATAATGACTAGTTGCTGAGTTGGCCTCCTCCTCCATTCTTGTAGTGTGTGTGAATTTGGAGATTCGTATTTGGCTTTGGTTTGTATGTTGCTACCGTATGTGTGTGAGCTTCCAGGCTGTGGGTGTGAGCTTCGTCTATCAGTTTGTGTATCACAACTCAGAGAGTGTTAGACTGCGTGGATTCCTGTATGTGTGTGTCTTGAGTTTGCAATACGTCTCGATGGTGGTATTGGAGTGTGTTTCGATGTTGGAGTAGCTGCTCTTTGGAGTGGGTCCTCCTATTGAATGGAAGGTCAACAACGGTCACAGACACACAAAGGTGTTAAAAACCGGTTACAGTGCGTAGCGCACTCTGCTGGCTGTCTGGAAAATTACAGTTGCCATGAACACGTGTATAGACCCCCAATATAAGCCACACCCTCCGCTATTCAAAAAGCTGGAACAAATTAAACAGACTTTACATTTCTATATTTTCAATCCTGTAAAAGTTGACATGAAATTATTAAGTGGGTGGTTTCATTTAAAGAAAAAAATCTTTTTATAGAGTCTTTATCCACCTGTTTCCTGGTAGGGCATTGATGTAGTAGTAGTAGTAGTAGTAGCATTGACAGATGGCAATATGTTTAGTTGTGGTTTGTTTTTTAATCTGGAAAATGTTAAAATAGTGTTTAAAAGCTCAGGAACAACATGGGCTGTTCGTGGTGGCATATAAAACCAGACAAAGCTTAATTTGTACTAGAAAAATAGTGGTATATACACAAAGACATGCCTGTCTTGCCCTGCGACACTGCATTCTCTACCTTTATAGAACAAATAATAAGCCTTACTTACTCTTTATTTTCGTAATACTACTATACACTAATCATCAATCCAACTTCATATAAGCTGTCTTTAACTATAATGTGCATTTTCTTTTTTAGGTACAATTATTCTAATTGCGTTCATGTATTGCAAAACATTCGATGGCACTTGATAGCTTTTTGCAGTTAGGGTTAGCAGTATCATTTTAAATGTAATTACATGCAAGTGAATAAAAGTACAATTGGTATTTGCATAATGCACAGTGCATTGTGTCAGATGTTCATTTAAATGTTTGTATGTAGTTGTTAAACGCACTTCATTTAATGTGGGTCAACAACCTAATTTACTGACCGGTCACAGTATTGCAGCTCTGTGACTACATAAGCGCACTGGACCTGTGATACGTGAGCACGCTGAAGTCTGTATGATGCCTAACGCTGACACTAAAAGCAGAGCCTTATGGTGTGACACATTCAAGCTTAACATCGGCTCTACAATAGCTTTAAACTACACAAAATCATTTCCCACCTCCTCGAATTGTCAATTAAATCAACAAAGTAGAAAAAAATGCAACTGCATGTTACGCACAGCTCCTTTAATAAATCGTCTTCCCATTCCCCTATCAATTATGGGACGGGTTTGATGATGTCGTCCCTTATAAGTTCTGTCAGCGTGTGATTCCACATCTTACTATAAATGATTGAGTAGCGCCACTGCAGCAACGGATCGTTTACATCGTACAGTGGTGAACGAAGTAAACAAACCGTGTAATATGTAAAGTACGTAAAATATTACTTCAGTAAAAGTGATCCCTTTAAAGTTTCACTTGAGTTAAAGTAAAAAAAAGAATTTGCCTTCAAATGTATTAAGGATCCAAAATACTGTTGTTTATTTTGGCTGTAATTTTTCCTAGCTTAAGTCTTTCTTTGCACAATATGCTTCTGAGGTTTCAGTGACCACTGTTCCTGCCCCTCCCCCCTCCGTGGATCTTCCCACTTTGTCCAGGCTTACTTCTGGATAGTGTTCTCTTCAACGAGAGGCCACTCTGTGCAGCTTGGGACGGTTTCTCATCAACACCTTGCGTGGTTCCAGAGTAAGAACAGGAGTTTTGAAGGGGGATTTGGACTGTAGTTAATGTCAACAGTCTGCTACACTGACTACTTTTCGCTTCTGATAATCATCACTGCACCCTGCAACATCGTATATCTGCTACAAATGGACATTCGGTGCAACCCAGATGAGGATGGGTTCCCTCTTGAGTCTGGTTCCTCTCAAGGTTTCTGCCTTATGCCACAGTCACCACTGGCTTGCTCATCAGGGACAAACTTACACTTATAAAGAACATATTCGCTTTTAATCACCACATTATCTGTGTGAAGCTGCTTGGAGAAAATGTTCATTGTTAAAAGCGCTATACAAATAAAAATGAATTGAATTGAATTGAATTTTCTTCCCTCACGTCCATGTCTGTCATGTCAATGTTTGAGAACCTGTCAGAGACAGAGATAATTATCACACTGGCTGGCAGTTTCACTGCTGTCTGGGAGCGAATGGAAAAACTTTACAATAAAAAAAAAAAACCCCATAATATTATGCTTTACTTTCACACAAATTCACTTAAGTCAGATTAGCAAATGAATTCTTACCTGTAGGAAAGTGGATCTGCTGAGGTTGGTGTGAGGGCACTTGTTTCATTAGCCACACTGTGATCACACTCCTTTTCTGAGGTACAAGATTGCTCCTGGGAATTAAGCAAATACTGGTATAATTAAACCACACTCAGGCACACACACACACACACACACACACACACACACACACACACACACACACACACACACACACACACACACACAGTGTTCATTCTCACCTGCGGTAGATGAGTAGGAGACAACATGGATTCCGTGCTCCGTGTGGTGTGTGTATGGTTATTGTTGCATACGTGTGTGCAACCTGTGCAGCTATCGTGTGTGTTTGGAATCAGTTGTGTGTGTTTCTCCAGTAAATGCAGTGTGAGCGTGTTGCACATGGTCTGCTCCTCCAGCATCCTCGGGCTCTCGGGGACACTACATATACACATTATAACACAGTATTAAACTAAACACGTGATTACTTTATAATGAAAGCGATATTTAAAGATTAAAACACTTGATGAAATACGATTAGAGGAAAATCAACAATGACATCGTCTCAAAGCAGCTTTTCACAGATAATGCGTTATAGAATAATCAACTCTGGGTTGCTATCAGAAGCTCGTTACAACACCCTGTTAATTATTTCCCTACACCAGAATGCCCCCGAGTGTATTACAGTAGACACCTCGTATTGCTGAGCATCGTGTACTTACCACGGAGATGGAAGCAAATCGTTCTGTAATTGGATCACAACTGCTCTTCACTTTATTAAAACCAGCTACCAAGAGACAGACTAGCATTACGGGTAATACAGAGATTCCAAGCTCCCACAGCGCTCAGCACTTAAGGTCAACCAATACTTTTAGCTAGGTTGAATCGTACTTGCCAAAAACCGATAAATCTTATATAATATATTATTTCATTATATAAGTATTATTAGATTAATAATAATATATAAATATAATATAGCGCTCTCTGTGCAGTGCACAATCTCACATGTATCACGTGTCAGTGATTGGCCTCTAGAGGCCGCTCTAATAATGACAGCGGACCGGAAGCCGAGAAAACTATTGGTATGGATTTTTGCTGATAGCCGATAGGGCCATCAATCAACTATCGTGAGAATTTTTGGACAAAACCGATTAACTTATTGACAAAATTGATTAATCGGCCGACCTCTTTGGCCTTCAGCAGGTCACTTATCCATGTTGACTTCACTCGAAGGGTTTTGTTTATCAAACGCAAACGATGTCTTGCTCTACTTAAAGCTGCCATTTGAAACCTTGTCTTGACTGAATGCCATGTATTATATTAGATCAGAGAGAGTGTGTAGTAGCAGTGCTTAAGCTGGCAGGTGACTGTCTAAAACCTCATCCACAAGAGGCTCCATTTGTCTCGACAGAATCAAAGACTGCAGCATCAGTATCAGAGCTCCAGCAACAGCCAAAAGAGGAACTAAGGAGTTTCAACAGGATCAATCATTCCAAGTGGAGAAAAACTCTTTTTGGTGTATTATGGGGGATATAACTCTTACCAATTACTTCTACAACCTTTTATGAAAACAGGCAGATTTTCAAAGAAGCAACAGAGTAGATTTAAGATCATTACACCTTACCAACTTCAAATCCAACTCACCGAAAAATACAAGGCCCAAACACTTTGGCCAAGTTCTCAGAGGTCATGTGATTCCACTGACTGTGGGCGGCGACTTGAGACAGGAAGTAAAGAAGGTATGACAGAAGGTTGTAATTGTCATCAGGGAGACGATGCAGGATTTCCTTCAGTGACTCAACCAGCTCCGTTCCCTCTTTAGCATCTGAGCATACACACACACAGATTGTGAGTAATTATAAATAATAATAAGTGTAATAAACACTAATGGGCACCTGCTGCATTTACTTGCTGTGTGTGTTTGTAGAATGAGAATGCTGTGTGTGTATTTGCTGTATGAGACTGATACATGCTTATTTGCTGTAGGAGTCTGCTGAATGTGTGGGTGTATTAAATGCATGAGGATGATGAGATGATGAGGGTGTGTGAGTGTTTGTAATGTTTGTTGTAGGTGAATGCTGAGTGTGTATGATTATTTGCTGCAAATGTTTGCTTAGTGTGTGTGTGTGTGTGTGTGTGTGTGTGTGTGTGTGTGTGTGTGTGTGTACCTTTTAGCGCTTGCTGCATGCACATGCTGTGTATGTGTGGTATGAGTCCACCTGGAATTTCCCTGAGGTACAGCTTGAGCAGAGTGGCAACGGTTGGCACGTCCGCTCTCTCCAGATCCACACTCTCTCCACGGTCCAGACACTCACGCAATGTCTTGCAGCATTTTGCAGAGCCACACACCCTGAACACGCCAGTCTGTTGAAGACCTACACACAGGAACACACACACACACACACACACACACAACACGAAGAGAAGTACATCAAGACAACTTCATGGTATGCGTCTAAGTATATTTCCATCTTTTCTTCACAGGCTACACTGGTAACTTCTACAGAATCTTCAAAACACCTTACCATATTTCTCCAAAAAATCCACCATGCTCTTGAGTACCAGAGGGACTCCATGCTGCAGACGCCCTTCTTCTCTCAAGTGCTGCAAAGAAGCTCCGAATAGAGCCGTAGAGTCTGTGTCCTGAGTTTGCTGCACACAAGTGTGCCGTTTCAGTCCTTTCTCCGACGCTGGATCCTGTTAGTGTTCAGCAACACATTCAAAAACCGAAGGACAAGGATTGAAGGATTGACTCTTGTTTTGTGCAACCATATTTCATATACCAAGTGTCAAACTCAATCATAAGAGCAGCCCAGAATGAAACACATTCGGTCTATGTAAAGGGCCAAACACTATTAACATTTAATGAACAACAAGGCAGGATACAGAATAAAGTGCGAAAATAAAACAGTAAATCAAAACAGTGCACATTTGCCCGAGCGAGACGCTTGGCATCGACCGCAAATGAACAGAGTTCAGCGCTTAATGCAGCTATTTAGTGACCTGTAATGAGAGATATGAACATTACACCAGATGGTTACAGTTCACTGGATAGCTGTTTAGACCCAGAAGAACCAGAGAGTGGCTGTGACCACACCAGGATCTATTTACCTCGACAAAATTAGAAACTGCAGCATCAGTATCAGAGCACTGGGAACTAGGTTGGGTTTAAATCGGGGTCAACTGTCAATCATTCCGAGTTATATAGAGATATAACACATACCAGTGACTGTTAAACTACAGAACTCCTACAACATGTGTTTCGTTTTCTTATATATAGCATAGAGGGGCAAATCTAAGGTGACTATGGGCCAACTTTGGGCTACGGGCCTTAGTTTGGATAATTAAAAAAAATATCTACCAATCGCAAAGGTAGTATTTGTAGTATCAATGCTATTCAAAACATTTTTCAGATGTTAGTCTATCATCTATCCTCCCTATAGCATTTGACTTCCGATTGACAAAGAGGCAAAAAGTCTAAGATCTATTCACTTCTAACACACGGGTCCTAACGCAAGTGCGGTCAGACTCGCACGAGCAACTCCAAAACTTCAGCGAGCTCAGTGACTGCACTTTTTTTACGTCCAAATACTGCTCCACCATGACATGATGATCTTTTGGAAGTCTGCTTGAGGCTAGCTTCCAGCAGCTACTGTCTGAACTATGCAACCCTGACTGCAAGTCACCAGAGTAAGGTATTGATCATAAAGGCTGAATTGAATTGTACTTTGTAGGGTTCATGATCCATGAATCCGATTTGTAGTGCACATGTGCGTAGAAAAAAAAATTGCACTTTCTGTCATCGCCTAATGTTTTTTTAACGACATTCTCACAATGTGGATTCTTTTGTATTTAATGTATAGCTCTCTTAAAATGAAAAACTCCTGACAATTCCACATATCGAGGAAGTGAGTGAATGAAGGATGGAAGAAATGAAGACATTTGTTAAAGTATGATGAAATTGTTTCTATGTTTTTGTTTATTATTACCTGCCAAGGGACCGCAGATGAAAACTACCATTGGCTAAATTTGGTTTAATGCATCAAATGGAAACAATGTACAATGTTAAAATTGTACATAGTCCCTTTTCAAATTGATTTGAATACAAAAAAATGTATAATAATAATATTAATATATTATATATTAAATGTAAAAAAAACCACACACACACACACGTATTACTGCGCTTTAATAAATGCAGACTAGATCATTTAATGTTTCCATTTATTACATTTTATTTTATTAATTTAATTTGGTTTAATTTAATCAGTTACTCAATTTAATCAACATAATAAAAGTATTGCATTCATTCTATTTATTAAATTATATATTTTTTATTTACAACAAGCTGTTGATGTTCACAAATGTTAATAATAATAAACTGCGTTAATAAAAAAACTTTACTCGAGGCTTTTTGACAATGTATATTATTTAACAATAAAATACAAATACACAGTTAATTAAATGAAATGAATTTAAAGGAGATATTTACTCACACACTGGGGAACAGAGGCACTTGTTCCCATTTCAGACTTATTCCAAGGACACTTTTTCCATCAAGTCTATTGGCTAGTCAGATAGCTAGCAAAGCCGGCACTGTCTACAACAATGTCATATTTTATAATATATTTTATTTGACTGAAAGTACATTAAATATCGTGTATACATGTATTTATATATAAATATAAAGCCAAACTGCAACATTACCTGTAGTTTTGCTCTTTAGGAAATTCTTTAGCTTGTCTGGCTTGTCGTTAATGCTGCTCTCAGGTGACCAAAACAATCCGTTGCTAGGGGGAACCCGCGTGAAGCACAGTTGTCATGGTTACAGGTGCGTTCCCGCTCGAATCCGCGTCACGAGCGCCTTCACTTCCGGCTACGAGGAGAGGAGCAAAATGGAGAACAATTACACTTTTTTGAACCGCCGTCTGCAAAACTTATAATAATGATAATAATAAAATAAAATCAATCACATCAAATGAAAAAAATATTTTGTCCATGTATTTCTTCGCTCTATAATCAATTTATAATTCCATCTGTCCAATTATTTCTTGATTTATATATGGTGCGAAACATTCCAAGTTATTATCATCAATTCTTCCATGAAGACCACTTCTGTCCAGACTTCTCACAGTAGAGTGTCCACTGGTTTCCAACAGTTCTTTGCTGATGGTCAATCAGCATGAAAAAACTAAACAATAGCAACCATTCCAGAAATTCTAATAACGTGTATTACAAACAATGATTGACAATAACATAGTAAATGTACATTTTTACTGTACTTTTTCGCATATCTGTACTTTATTGAAGCATTTCCATTTATTTTTAACCTCACTTCATTTCAAAGTCAAATATCGTACTTTTTACTCAACTACATTTTGCGAAATCATCCTTGTGCTAAAAATGATAATAGATGATTTTAGCCATAATAAATCATACTTTGGATACTTAAGTACATTTGAAGGCAAATATTTGTGTATTTTTTTTTTAGGTTAAAGTTTAAGGGGAGCATTTACTTTTACTGGAGTAATATTTAACCTGCTGTATCTCTACTTTGACTCAAGTACATGGTTTGTGTACTTCGTTCAACACTGATTACAAACCAGTTCTCAAACACTGAAACCGTTTCTAAATTGTTTAAATTGTTTCCACTATTTTTTTGTGTACATCATTAAATCATTATCTTTATACTCAAAGAACCAGTGTAGAAATACGATGCTGTCCTACTGCTCCCTACTTGTGTCCTGAAGATCCCAACATGTGATTTACAAGTTGCCAAAAATTCCACCAACAGAAGTCAACAAACACTAGTCGAAACCCCTATGGTTAGACCATTACAATATCCATTTAAACCAATACAATTCCCACTTGAACTATTAAAACTATTACAAATCCTATGAGGATTTCTATTGTTTAATTTAATAATACTGGACACACACACAAAAAAACAGCCTAGCCAATGTAGACAACCTAGCATGTTTTTGGGAGGTGACAGGAAATCAAAGATCTTGTAGAAAATTGGCAGAACAAATAAAACTCCAAACAGACACTAATCCAGATTAAGTGGACAAATATGGACAAAATGTGTGGACGCCTGACGATAAGTTTTGTATTACATTTGAACATACCATTCCACATTTAGCTACTATTTTCTGTTATAATAACCTCCAATCTTGTGAGAAGATGTTTCACTAGATTTCTGGAGTGTGGAGACTTGTGCTTATTTTTGTTAATAAGTATGAGAAAGCATGTGGTGCAGTCAGTGTTCCAACTCATCCCAAAGATTTTCACTGGGTTTGAGGTCAAAGCTCCACTCAAGATCTTCCACTCCAACCCATTTAAACCATATCGTCATAGAGCAGGCTTTGTGCACATGCTGGAACAGGTTTAGGTCTCCTAGTTGAAGAGAAATAAAAATGTAATGCTACCACATCCAAAGACACCCTAAACATTTGTGTGCGTCCAAGAACCACATATTGCTGGAAAAGTGAAGAGTACGAATAGTTTTGCCCAAATACTGTTTACAATGTACATGTGTTAAACCATTTTCAACATCACAGTCAAGATCCAAAATCAGATCCAAGTGTTAAAATGAAGTTTATTAGAGTCGATAGGTCTTTTGAACAATTTTTTCTATTAGTATGTTTATTCAAAAAAATCAGATTTTTTTTTTTTTTTAAAGAACCTTTGGTGACACATTTTTTAACATGATATGCAGAATTTGTTTTTGATACATTTCTCATATCATTTCAATATGATATATATATATATATAAAGATACAATAAATAACAGCCAAGGACCAGCATGTAAAGATCAAACTTTTGTTTGGATTATTAATTATTTAATTTGGGATGTTTGAGTTTCTTGATGTGTTTCAGTAAAAAGTATAAATAAAAGACTTGCTACAATTTTGGCCGCAACATTCAGAATTGTTCAACTAAACACCTTTTCAATTTATAGTCTAGAGACAACATACAAAATTAGAAAAAGAACAATCTCTCGAAGCTTTATTCTGTAATGTGTGCATTCTGATGATTTCAGATTGCAGATAGTCTAGATGAATGTTTTTGTGAATTTGGTTAAAACAAATTCTAAAGAAATGCAAAACAGACAAATCAAATTATTTTTGGTCCATAACATTCAGGCACATTTTTAAAAATGTAATAAAATGATTTAATACATTATAAACTGTATTTATATATTTCAAAATAAATATACACCAATCAGCCATAACATTAAAGCCACTGACAGATGAAGTAAAAAAAAAAAACTGATGATCTTGTTTTAATGACACCTGTCAAAGGACTTATTCAGCAGCAAGCGAACATTCTTAAAACTGTTGGAAGCAGAGATTAAGCATTTATAAAGATCTGAGCGACTTTAACAAGGACCAGATTGTGAAAGCTAGATGACTGGGTCAGAGCATCTCATAACATCACATCTTGTGTGTCTTGTATGTAAGAATTAATGCAAAAACTTCAACATGGTGGACAAATATGGCTTATCCATGGAGCCACATTTTACAACTTAAAGTTTGGCAGCAGATCCAATTTAAAAGGTTGTCTTGTGCCAAATACCACAAGACACCTTCAAAAGTCTTGTGCAGTCCAAGCCTTGAAGATTTAGAGGTGTTTGGTAGCACAAAAGGAGCAAAACTATTTAAGGCAGTTGGTTTTATTGTTATGGCTGATCAGCATGTACTGTACAGTATATTATATATGGAGTTTTTGCAGGTATACACTACAAATTTAAAAACATTAATAACCCCTGGAAAACCCCATATAACCATACAACTGAAATGTTTTTTGAAGGACAAGTACCATTATTTACTATCCTTTAGATCATAAAGCTTTCATTTGAACATTTCTAAAATAACTTTTGATTGATATTAATATATTGTGTCCTTCGTCCAAAAGCTTTGGTTTAACAATGAATAAAAGAGTAAAGGGGAACCAGTAAGAGGGGAAGAACGAAATTTGCTGTGAAAAAGAGCAGAACGAAATTTGCTGTGAAATGTGAGTCCAAAATTGTCATTTCTGCTTTTATAGTAGGGTACAAAAGTTTACAAAATATATATATATTTAATTTTGTCAGTAATTAAAGTAGAAAACTGTATCTAGATTATACCTAGTGTTTAAGAAAGTTAAAACTGAAACACAAAAAAATAGAAATTAAAATATTCACCTTTGTTTATGTTATTTGTTCATAACACAGGGATATGAATGTAATGTCTATGCAAGAAACACTGTACCATTCACTCATGAGTTCTTATAGCTTCAGCCTTCTGTCAAGAGCCTGTACAGTGCATCTGGAAGTATTCACAGCGCTTCACTTTTTCCACATTTTGTTATGTTACAGCCTTATTCTAAAATGGATTTAATTAATTATTTTCCTCAAAATTCTACAAACAATACCGCATAATGATAATTTGAAAGAAGATTGTCTAAAATCTTTGCAAATTTATAACAAATATAAAAACAAATAAAATCGCATGTACATGAGTATTCACAGCCTTTGAATAACAATAAAACTTGAGCTCAGGTGCATCCAGTTTAAACTGATCATCCTGAGATGTTTCTGCAACTTAATTAGAGTCCACTTGTGGTAAATTCAGTTGATTGGACATGATTTTGACAGCATACACCTGTGTATATAAGGTCCCACAGTTATTAAAAGCATACACCTGTGTATATAAGGTCCCACAGTTAACAGTGCATGTCAAAGCACAAACCATGACATCCACGGAATTGTCTGTAGACCTCTGAGACAGGATTGTATCGAGGCACAGATCTGGGGAAAGATACAAAAAAATGTCTGCAGCATTAAAGGTCCCAGTGAGCACAGTGGCCTCCATCATCCACAAGGGGGAAGAAGTTTGGAAACATCAGGACACTTGGGGGAGAAGTGCCTTAGTCAGGGAGGTGACCAAGAACCAGATGGCCACTTAGCATTACTCTGTGGAGAGAGGAAAACCTTCCAGAAGATAAAGCATCTTAGCACCACTCCACCAATCCGGCCTGTATGTTAGAGTAGCCAGACGGTTGCCACTTTTCAGTAAAAGGCACCTGACAGCCTGCCTGAAGTTTGTCAAAAAGCACCTGAAGGACACTTCAGAGGCACCTGAAGGAAACAAAATTCTCCAGTCTGGTGAAACAAAGATTGAACCCTTTGGCAAGCATCATGTCTAAAGGAAACCAGGCACCGCTCATCACCTGGCCAATACCATCTTTACAGTAAAGCATGGTGGTGGTGGGATCATGCTGTGGGGATGTTTTTTAGCAGTGCTTCAACAAAGTATAGAGCAAAGGCTGTGACTACTTATGTACATGTGAATTTTTTCATTTCGTTTTTTGATTTTTATACATTTGCAGAGATTTTGAACACACTATTTTCATGTTGCCATTATGGGCCAATGTTTGTGGAATTTAAAGGAAAATAAGAAATTTAATCAATTTTGAAATAAGGCTATAACATAACGAAATGTGGAAAACCTGTTGTGCTGTGAATACTTTCCAGATGCACTGTATGTTGGATGAGGGCAAACCAGAGTTCCTGTACCTTTCTCATAATACCTATTATCAGTCCCTGGAACTGATTGTGGGGCTGGTTTTCAAATCTCACTCTCATGCAATTTTTCCAAACCAGGAATTTTGGTTAATCTTCTTTTCTTCCATTTAAATGTTGACCAACCTTCAAAGGAATTCTGGTCAGTCCTGACCACTCCCAAAAGAATTCTGACCAATCCTGACCATTTTCAAAGAATTCTCACAAATCGCACATGCTCCCAGTGAAATTTTGACAAATCCAATCCAGTTCCAATAGAATTCTGATCCACCCTGGCTGCCCTCAAAAAAAGACCAATTCCAGCCACTCAAAACAACAAAAATTCTAACTAAACCTGACTATATAAAAAATAAATCAATATAAAAAAATAATAAAATAATAAAATATATATAATATTAATAATAATAATAATAATAATAATAATAATAATAAAATTATTATTATTATTATTATTAATAATAATAATAATAATAATAATAATAATAATACTAATAATAATAATAATTGTTCCATCATTGCCATGACCAAAAACTGACAAATGATTTAATTGGTTCTGGCTAATCTCAGTGCCAATCCTTAACATCCAAAATACATCAAATTATTTGACGGAAATTTGTTACATAATATTCAGAAAGATATTAAAAAATCAAACATAACAATTATTTTAAAATTAGTAAGAAATCTAAAACCACAAACTTTCTGTCCATACAAAAACAAAAATGAATTTATAAAAGAAAGACAGAATAAATGATAAAACCTAGAGGCATCTGTTAGGTTAATTGAAAAGGTTGGATCGGCATCGTATGGCAGCTGAAGGAAAATATCTCTAATTTTTTTTCAAACCAGTGCAGCAAATAAAAAGACAAGACAAAGTATTTGTTTCTGCCCCATTACTTTACATTTGTCAACTAAATAAATACAGCTCATCTAATGTAGCTTTCTGGAGTTCTGCAACAAAATAGTCTTAAAATTCAGGTTCACAGTGGAGAAAAAAAGGTAGCAAGACTAATTTATCTGTCTCAAACCTATATTAGTGCACTAAATACTAAAATGTATATATAAACTATACATTAGTGTAGGAGTATGTGATTTGAGACATAGATTTTGCCTTTACATGCTACCATTTGGTTCCATGCTTCAGTTTTTAATCACAACTTCAAACTCTAGGAATGACAAGCTAATTCTTTTTTATTAATGGTGTGTCTCATAGCCATTATCTGGTGTACTTGCAGGCATTGCTAAAGATGGAAGGCAATGGGAGGCTACTGACACTAGCTCTTCTTCACTGACATGTTCTAGTTCAGAGGTCACTTGGTTACATACTGAGGGGTTTTTGAGTTCCTGGACAATGTCACCATCAAGATCAGCCAAAGCATTCTTCTTGTTCTTGTTAACTGGATTTTTGCAAAACGAGGCTGTAATGAAAGGAACAGCGCCACCCACCAGCAAACAGCACCCAGTAAAGTAGAACGGGAGATCATACGACTGCGTCCAATCAAAGAACAAACCTATGATGGAGAACAGAGAGGATAAATATGTGAACTCAACCCAATAACAGCACATATCATTTTCAAATTTCTACATTTACTACCAATTCTATACAATAATTTACAAGAGCTATCAAAAGCTATCAAGAGCTATCTAGATTTTCTATAAAATGAAAGACATGCAAGAGTTAGTGTGTTTGAAATGTATATAATAATCTGGATATGCTTATCCTTGCTCCATTCTCATATCTAAGATGAAAAATAACCTTGAGTAACTTTGTTAGGTCGATGAATGATGTTTTATAATATTGTGACAAACCAAACAGCTAAACCAAGTTAGTCCATTGTAACTAGTTTGCCCTTTTAGGGTTTTCCACTAACTGCATTTTAGCTAACTTGGTGTCCAGAATAATCAAAGAAAAACAAGTCTCAGGGTCTTCCTGTATTTAATTAACATCTACAAAGCCTGCAAAAGTTTGAACATTATGTTATGGTTTTTGAGACACATGCATGTTTCTTTAGTTTCTATTTACCAAACTAGGTAAAAGGCAAAAACACACAATTAGTGGACAGTGAATAATTGGAAGAAAATTATGTGGACACATGAGTCCAAATTTGACATTTTTGACTCTAAAATAAGAGAAGATGTTAGCAGACTGCCTCACCCCCACAGTCAAACATAGAGGTGAAAACTTAATGGTTTGGGGTTGTTTTCGAGCAGGGAAGGTTGGAGACTTATTTTAGGAGAAAGGAATATAGAATCAACATGGCTACCATTCCATACCTCAACTCATGCCATGCAATTTCCTCTCGACTTCACCATGCTGTACAACAAGTCAATGACCAGAAGCATAGGTTGAAGCTCTGTAAGCGTTATTTAGAGAGCATACAGTCAGCTGGAGTGTTATTTATCATGAAGAGGCCTTCCCAGTCAACACACCTAAATCCTATTGATTTGCCTTGAGATTAAGTGGATCAAAAATCAAAAAGAAATATCCAACTAGTGAAAAAACATCTTTGGCAAGCTTTGGTGGTGGTGTGGTGGGTCGTCTCTTATCCCAGAGATCCCTCATGTCTGTGTTACCTTCTGGTTCTCCCTTGTAGTTATGCTGCCATAGCGAGTCTTGCCGGAGTTCAAACTGCACAGTGACATTAACTTTTATACACCAATAGAAACACTTGATAATCCATATCCTTCTCTTCCCGTCACCCTCTCTCTCTTTCTCCTTTCTCTCTCTCTCTCTTTCTCTCTCTCTCTTGGTCGAGTTAAACATACTCCTGAGGCTCCAGTGACCACTGTTCCTGCCCCTCTCCCCTCCGTGGATCTTCACACTTCTGTGCAGCTTGAGACGGTCTCTCATCAATACCTTGGGTGGTTCCATGTAATTCCGGAGTAGAACGGGTGCTTTGAGGACGGATTGGACTGTAGTTGGTGCCGGCGGTCTGCTGCACTGACTCTGGAGTGCAGTTTGTTCTGATCATCATCACTGCACCCCGCAGCATTGTATATATGCTTCAAATGGACATTTGGTGCAACCCAGATGAGGATGGTTTCCCTCTTGAGTCTGGTTCCTCTCAAGGTTTCTTCCTTATGCCATCTCGGGGAGTTTTTCCTTGCCACAGTTGCTCATCAGGGACAAACTTACTTACAAAGAACATATTTACGTTTAATCTCAAAGCTGATTTGGCAAGAGACATGGTAAAGTATTGCAGCTGATTGTTTGGAGAAACTGCCATTTGTAAACAAAAAATAAAGTGTAATATCTGTACATTGATATATTTGTTTGTACAATGTAAATCTTCATATACTTCATAATCCTTTACATTACCTAGTTTGTTGCATACAAACAAAAAGAATATGCATTTAGGTCTCAGAAACACTAAAAGGCCTTTACAAATAATTGCCAGCATGGTATGTATTTGGCATTTTTTTACTAGTATGTATACATTGACCAGGTATACCTTGATAATATATTAATACCTAATATTGAGTTGCTCCACCTTTTGCTGCCAAAACAGTCCTGACCTGTCGAGCATTAACAGCATTAACTTCATCAATTTGAGCTACAGGTGCTCGTCTGTTGAATCGGACCACACCGGCCAGCCTTCGCTCCCCAACCTTCATCAACGACCCTATAGCCGGTTCACCACTGTTCCTTTCTTTGACCACATTTGATAGACACTGACCAATGCAGAACGGGAACATCCCACAGGAGTTGCAGTTTTGAGATGTTCTGACCAAGTCGTCTAGCCATCACCATTTGATCCTTGTCAAACTCGCTCAAATCCTTACGCTCGCCCATTTTCAAAGAAGTTGAAGTAAAAAGTAGCCATTACGACAACTTGCTTTAGTGTCATGCTGGTAAGTGGACCTCACATCAAAATATTATTAGGGCTGTTAATCGATTAAAATATTTAATTGCAAATCAATCGTACATTTCTATCGTTGCATTAATAATTTAATGCTTTTCAAGTTTTTAATTAACTAATTGTAACAGATGTTCTAAATATATGCATTTCTTTTAAAATCTCTCTCTTTGTTATTCATTATTTAATATTTATTTAATTATTTTACACTCTGGAAATCATTCTTTTATTATTCATTTCTTTTGAGATGTAATGTCTCTATAGTTAAATAGTATGTTCATTTGTTTAGTGGTTGTTTTAAGGAGAGGTCAATGCTGAAATTGTCTGGAAAAGGCCACAGACCGAAGTTTCTTTATTAATTGGTTACTTTTATTCGTTCAGAATAAAAAGTGCCCAGAGGAGTCTTTGTTGTCCGGTCTGGTTCATTCACCGAACACAACGCAGAGAAAGAAAGAAATGCACACTGCATTCATCTGAAAACAGTGCACAATTAGATGAAATAACGAGCCTGGTTTGAAATTGTAAGAAGTAGAAATGACAGATATTTGTGTAAACATGTAATGAGTAAAAGTAAAAAATTTGTCGGAAATATAAATATTAAAGTTAAGTGCAGTAGCAAAGTATTTGTACTTCGTTACTTCCCACCTCTGATGTGTATGTAAGTGGAATTCCATCCAGGGTGTATTCTATGTGCCTTATTCTTAGGATAAACTCCAGATGAATGAATATTGTCAATCCTGAGCAGTAAAGGATTACTTCCTTTAAGGTAAAAAGCCTGTCTCTTATCGATCGTCTCCTCTATCATAAGAAAGATAAGTGTCTAGGTTGTGGATTAGTACATGTGTGTTTGAATTGTTCTACTTCACACCTACGACCGGAGGTCCCAGAATGATCCCGAAGCCGCCGGAGCACATAAGGAGCCCGTGTGCTTGGCCGAGGCGTTCAATGCCCACAATACGTGTGGTGACGTAGGACGTGATCGACCAGTTACCTGAGAAGAAGCCAATGACAGCTGAGATCACCTGAAGCCCAGCATAACTCTTCCACATGGGCACTACTAGCAAAGCGGTGCCCATCGCAGCTACCGTCATGGCATAGAGTTGCAAGCTGTTCACCCAGTGCACATCTGCCAACATACCCAGTGCCAGCTTACCCACTACTGTTGCAGCAGCTGTGATCGAGACAAGAGGAATGGGTGTCACATGATCGAGGAGGCCCTCGCTCTGAGCCACATCCTCCATGAAGAGCACGGGTGGGATTGCACCCAGGCTGTATAGGAAAAACGAGACGCAGAGTGACACAAACGAGGGCTCCCGCAAGCACTCACGCATGCCATGCATGTATTCGGGGGGCGGATGGAGGTGCTTTTTGATGATGCATACCAGCGTCTGATGCTCCACTAAGGGTTCCGTAACAAGTTCTCTGTCATAGAGAGATTCGTCTGCACACTTTAGTGCAGCCTTCTGTCTGATGTAGTATCCAGGAAGGTTTAAAGGTCGCATAGGTCCAGCACAAGCGATCATGTTTAGTGCCAGAGCACCAACAATGAGTAGACACCCTTCTAATCCGTAATGACCAATTAGCTTGTTCTGCATTGAGGCATACATAAAGCCACCTATGCTGGTTCCTGAAAATTACAAACACACACACACACACACACACACACACACACAAAATTATAGCAAAACACATTCTAAAATGTGCATGTTTTTAATGTCTAAAAGACATTTCTAAAGTCACTAGCATGGGTCACAAAACCAGCAGCCAGAGTTACCGCATGACAATCCATTATCTAAGGAAACCATGTCACATTTAAACACAAAAAGTAGGACATAGGAGAAAAAGAAAGGGAGAATAATATTCGCTTAAAATTTGAAACCCAAATCTGTTCCAGCATGGCAATGCCCCTGTGCACAAAGCCTGCTCCATGAAGATATGCTTTACATTGTTTGGAGAGGAAAATCTTGAGTGGCCTGCTATATAGGTCAGAGCTCGATAGCAGGCCACTCAAGACATATTCCTGTGTACCTACATTACAGTATATTGTCAAAGGTTTGCGTACACCTGGTCATAAGTATGGTGCATAAGTATGTGCTTTGTGAGCATTGAATCCCAAATGTTATCACAATTTGCTTTTATAATTCCCTTCACTCTTGTGGGAAGAAATTACAAAAGCAAATTAAGACTATATTTTGAATGCAATGCTTAAAAAAACACATACTTCTGGGAAGAGTAAAGGGAATTATAAAAGCAAATTGGGACCAAATTGTGGAATGCAATGCTGAAAAAGCACATACTTATGCACCACACTCATGACCAGGTGTCCGCAAACTTTTGACAAAATAGTGTAGATACCCAGGAATGTGTCCTAAAAGATAGGATTTTTTTTTAAAGCAATCTTGTAGCATTCTGCATAGTAAAAAAATAACAATAAGTGTATAACACCTTGAAAAAGTTCTCATAGCCCCGGAAGTCTAAAATCTTTTTTTTTTTTAAAGATTCCTCTGAGATTTTAATCTGGGAAGCTGAAACTGTTGATGCTACTGGATAAAACCACTTACTGGAAGGCGGAACAGACACGACCTTGAGCTATTCTCTTTTTCCTCCAGGTCAAATAGCACTAAACTCAACTGTTTTTAAGGCAAAAGTTCAGCATGTAGCTTACAAAAAACCTGACTGTATTTGCGTGGTCTTTGATATTGCATAGGATTCAAAGGAAATATGGCATAAAGGCATATTCTATTGTCTTTGACTATTCCAGAAATATGTGAAATAATATTAGAGTAAAAAAAACACACACAGGTAAGTTCAACACTTTTGGAAATCTGTTATAAATTGCCACAAACATAGAAATGTGGCTGAATGACAGTGATTGGTGTGACAAAAAAATGGTTGAGACAATTAGTTATAGATGCACCCAAGGATCATGGATATGCCTAAGGCAGGGCTGGAAGAATATAGATGTTTTAGTAATATGGATAATATATCATAGATATGATAAGATATAAGATATGAAATGAGATCAAATAAAATAAGATATTTATTAATCGCAAAAGAATTCTTTTGAAAGACTTTGTTTCATATTAGACCTTTTGTATCTTTGTTCCTGGTCAAATAGCAATACATTCAGCTGTTCTTTCCCCAACAGTTCAGCCTGTACTATATTGTGTGGTGGAAATTACATAGGATTCACAGGTAATAGGATGTAAACACATTCTAGACTTTTCCATTAATATTTAAAATATTATTCGAGCTACAGAATACACAAGTAAATTTAACACCTTCTGAATATGAGCAACTTCATCTAATATTTTTAATTGGATTATTATAAATAAAATATAAGATGATTAATTATGTTGCCATTCTTGTAGTGCACTAAACAATCTGGGCCAAAATACCAAGCCTGAACCTTTTGGATTTCTTAAATTATGGTCTTTTTCCAAATATTATATTGGTTCAACTCTAAATGTTTGAAAATATCTGCATAATATCAGGAGAACTATTACCTGTAGTAACAATGCCCAGGGCAAGACCACGCCTCTTATCGAAATACTGACACGTGACAGTCAATGTTGCCGCATAGACGAGCCCACAGCCCAGACCTGTAAACAGACACAAACACTCAGGTAGAAAATCAGCCCGTGCATGCGTACACTCACCATCCACTCTATTAGGAACACCTTCATTCCTACATTTATCCAGTTGTCTGATGAGCCAATCAAGTGGAAGCAGCAAAAATCCAAATCTGTATAAGTGTGATCTCTGTGACATTTACTATGCCATGTTTGGGTCCTGATTGGCTGGTTTGGGTTTTTCAAAAAGTGGAATTTTCCCAGTACGAAAGTCTCTATATTTTACACAGAAAACCCTCCAAAAAAATACCCTGTGGATGGAAACTGCAGATTGAAACGCCTTGTTGGTTTGAGAGAAGTCTGTGGTTGTGTTAGTGAAATATGAGATGAGTCTCACCTACAACGATTCCATAGCTGAAGATTAGGAAGATGATGTTGGGAGCAAAGGCACTAAGCATTAAACCTCCGGCCACCATTACACCACTAAAGATGGTCACGGGCCGGGCGCCAAAATTATCCACACACGCACTGCACAAAGGGCCTGCACAAAGAGGAAAAGAGAGTGTGTGAGAGAGAGAGAAAGAGAGAGAGAGAGAAAGAGAGAAAGAGAGAGAGGCAGACAGAGACAGAGAGAAGGACAGAGAGACAGTGAGAAAGAGACAAAAAGAGACAGTGAGACAAACAGAGAGAAACAGATTGAGACAGAAAGAGAGACAAGAACACAACAGTGGCTCTTATGTTGGCTCGTTTCTTGCTGCTCGTCACTGAATAAGTCAAACTGCGAATTATTTAGTATTTACTTCTGTGTTTATGTGTGACGATGGGACATTTAGCAATACATGTTGTTGTTGACGTTTGATTAGTACTGAGGTGGTATGGGCACACAGTGAATGACAGCAACACACACACACACACACACACACACACACACACACACACACACACAAAACACTTCTCTAGCTGTGTTGGAATGCAAACAGCTCTGATGGAAATAAACCTGACACTGTGACATCCACCGTACCTAACGTGCGCGCACACACACACACACACACACACACACACACACGCACAAATATTTATCTATCAGCAGATAGATAGATAGATAGATAGATAGATAGATAGATAGATAGATAGATAGATAGAGGATAGATAGATAGATAGATAGATAGATAGATAGATAGATAGATAGATGATGCGGTATAAACTGAACTGTACATTTGTTTAAAATTGTTGTACATTTTATTTTATAGTATTTATAAATACTTTATTTCCCCTGAATGAAACACAGTAAGTAGTAAGTCTGGCATAGTGCAACACTGTGTGTGTGTGTGTGTGTGTGTGTGTGTGTGTGTGTGTGTGTGTGTGTGAGTGCAGCGCTCCATTCGCCAGCAAAAGAGATCAGTTAAAAATGGTTCAATTAACAGATTTTTTCTATCATCCTGATCTTCATCTCCATGTGTGATGACAAAGCGAGTCACTTTGAACTACTACAGCTGTTCTAGAAAACTCTCAGAGTTGTGGTATTCATGCAAAAAGCACACGGTGACATTAAACACATGGCTCCCGTGTGGTGAGTGTACTCACTGGTGATGAGCCCAACCCCCAGGACAGTGGAGCCGACCCAGGCGGTGGTGCTTTTGCCCTCATGGAATGTGCTGAGCCACTCAGGGTAAATAACTCCCACTGACTGGGGAGAACCAAACGCCAGCAGCTGAGCCATGAAGGAGCTGAAGACAACAGACCAGGGGCCGTCCTGAGAGAGATCCTTCATCCCAGCAGCCATTACACACTTCTGACGCACACACACACAGCTGAGGAGAGAGGGATAGACAGACAGAAAACTAGATATAAGATAGTAGAGAAAAAGAGGCAGATAGATAGATAGATAGATAGATAGATAGATAGATAGATAGATAGATAGATAGATAGATAGATAGATAGATAATGCGGTATAAACTGAACTGTACTTTTGTAAGTCATTGATTAATAAAATTACTCACTGTGAGCACGGGTTTTGTGCGACCACACTTCTGAAGAGTCTCACTGAAGTGTGGAAGAGGGGGAAGATAGATAGAGGGTAAGAATGAGAAAGAGAGAGAGAGAGAGAGAGAGAGAGAGAGAGAGAGAGAGTTACATCCCTGAACTCCCTGCTGGGTTTTCTTGGAGCTCGGGTTCTCCTTTTCACATTCACTGCCTACAATGAGACAGGTTGAAAGTTTTCACACACACACAGACACAGACACACACACAGACACACACACACACACACACACACACACACACACACACACACACACATACACATACACATACACACATACACACATACACACAGGAAATAAAATATGGCTGCAGGAAGCTTTAGAGGAATCTGTCAATTAAATAATATTCACTTATATTTGTAGTTTATTTATTTATTTATTTATTAATTTATTTATTTTTACAATAAACATTGTCTCAAAGCAGTTTTTCATATATTAAGAAGTTATACAATATAAACTACATTTATAACAGATGCAACAGATGCGACACATAACTACACCCATATTTACATTCTCTGACCCCTCTGGTCTGCACAGGAGACCTCTTTTCTGGTTTCTCACCAAGTAACTTAATTTACATTTAGCACTCATTGTGTTGCTTTCACTTTGCTATATAAATGTAAATGAGGCTATTATACGGTACCCAAAAGCATCAGGATAGGATTATTTACCAGAAGCTCTTGCGACCATCTGGCATTATATGTCTGAGATATTGACTTTTAAAATGTGTTTTGTTTTTTATTAGGTGTAAGTGTATGCATTTAACCTTTTGTAGTAAAGTACATTTACATTTATGGCATTCGGACTGTTAAGCCCTTCAGAGTGTAGTGAAAACTGATCAACGAATCATTGGCACTCAGCTACCCATCTTGGAGGAAGGCAGCTGAGGGGCATCATCAAAGATACCTCACACCAATCATGGACCATTCACCCTTCCCCCATCGTGCAGACACTACAGGTGCCTCTGAGCCACACAAATAGACTTAAGAATATTTTTTTTCTTGTGGCTGTTACTGCACGAACAGCTGATCATCATTTCTGTTTTTTTTTTCTTTTGCACCATCCATAATTTATCACCACACTACTGTATATAGAGAAGGAGAGTGATGGGGTGCTGCGCCAGATGACCTGGCCTCCACAGTCACCGGACCTGAACCCAATCAAGATGGTTTAGGGGTGAGCTGGACCGCAGAGTGAAGGCAAAAGGGCCAACAAGTGCCAAGCATCTCTCGGGGAACTCCTTCAAGACTGTTGGAAGACCATTTCAGGTGACTACCTCTTGAAGCTCATCAAGAGAATGCCAAGAGTGTGCAAAGCAGTAATCAAAGCAAAAGGTGGCTACTTTGAAGAACCTAGAATATGAGATTTTTCAGTTGTCTCACACTTTTTTGTTATGTAAATAATTCCATATATATTTCCACACGTGTTAATTCATAGTTTTGATGCCTTCAGTGTGAATCTACAATTTTTATAGTCATGAAAATAAAGAAAACTCTTTGAATGAGAAGGTGTGTCCAAACTTTTGGTCTGTACTGTATATAATAAGTATAACATTTATATTTGTACATAACTATATCATGTCATGTGAGCATGCCATCTCCAGACATCTATGCACAATCTTTGCACAGTATATTGTATATTTCTTTATATTATTACCTACTGCACCTTATGTACCTTATCCACCCTCATCCCTCTATATATGGACCCCATACCCTTAATTTAACCACTGCTTTTTATTTATTATAATTAGGCCACTTGTGCACTTCTGGTTAGATGCTAACTGCATTTCATTGGCCTTGTACATGTACCTTGCACAATGACAATAAAGTTGAATCTAATCTTATCTATCAGACACCCTTTTTCAGAGTGACGTACAAAAGTACTTTGAGTCTCTAACCATGAATAATAACTTTGTTCCAGGTTTGGCAGTTTATTGTGGTTGGGATTTAAACTCATGACCTTTGGATCCAAAGTGTATAAATGTTTGTTATTAAATTAAGGCATGCATGTTGTTTTCTTTTTTTGCCATATAAGGGAGTAGAGGAGTAAAATAATACTTTATATGTCATCCCTACATATGAAAATAATCAACTATAAGCACTGTCCTATAGTAAAAACCATGTGAAATTAGATTAGTCTAATATTGAGGTTCAAATCCAAAGCATTCAGGAACATTTTGTGAACTTTTTTTTCAGACGCATCTTGGAGGCCACACACATCCCTTACTCATTTACTCACTCACTCACTCACACACGCACACACGCACACACGCACACACGCACACACGCACACACGCACACACACACACACAAGTGGGAGTCAATTTAAATCACCCACCCTGCATTGTTATTTCCCTCTGTCAGCATGAAGCTTTTGTTTCTCAAGACAAGATGTGCTTACCAATCTCAGGTTCCAGAGGATGAGGATTTCCTGGGTTAACAAAAACACACACACACACACACACACACACACACACACACACACACACACACACACACACACACACACACAGGCTCATTCACTCCTCCTTATCACAAACACACCCATTCTCAGCCGTATATCTCTCAGGAGGGATGAACCACCCTTGTCTCAAAATATTTCTCACTAACATTCACACAGACACACACACACAGACACACAACACTACATCAAGCATTTACTCCCTCCACAGCCTCGTCCCAGTCAGGACGGGTTCAAACCGGACAGAACCAGGTGAGGCGAAAAGTTCTCAGAGCTGCTTAATGACCAGAGCTACAGGAGGGGATTAATACACAGCTCAAGGAGTGAGAGTAAGTGTGTGTGTGTGTGTGTGTGTGTGTGTGTGTGTGTGTGTGTGTGTGTGTGTGTGTGTGTGTGTGTGAAACTAGGTGGGAAGGGGATGTTTGGCTCGTTGACTGAAGAGGACTGAGCTCTGTGAGAAAAGCAGTAGAGGTCGTCTAAGAGGGCAACACAGCACGGCTCCTGGGCGAGGGACGTGATTGGATGACCATTTTATAGATACTGCAGATTATATTCAACACCTTATTTATACACGATTAGCGAGGTGGTATTTTCTGAAACATGTATGAGCAGTAAACGTGTTGTTGTGAAGAATTAAAGTGTTACACTGTATTCAACTTTGTGGGAACAGTTTGGCGAGGAACTACACAGGCTTGTATGGTGGTCTGGTGTCCACAAACATTTGGCCATATAGTGCATCCTCAACATTATAGTATCTTGAAGTATTGAAGGAAGAGAGAGACAAAAGAAGCAAATGGTTCATATTTAATTTAAAGGAAAAACAACCTCCATCACCCTTTTAAACCATTTACATGTTTTTAAATGAATCCCCATGCATTTATATTTTAAGAGGTTTATGTGGCAGAAACACTGTGTGAAGCAATTTCTTTCATATCTCATCTTATTTTCTTTTCTCCTATATTATATTTATAATCCTTTTCATCAAATGCACAAATTTCCAAACAGCCGATCAGATTTTTACCGCAACTTGAATTCTGTATGTAACTATGTTTTGTAAAGAATCTTAAATTGAGTGCTGGACATGGTAAAGAACATTTGTCTTGCATCAAGATCACACTAAATCAGGGGTCTCCAATCTTTTCCAGAAAGAGCCAGTGTGGGTGCAGGTTTTCATTCCAATCAATCCATGGTCACCCCTGATTTTATAGTCATTGAAAATAAAGATTTGAACAGGTAGAATGTGGTGTGGACTTGCTTGGTTAGAATAAAAACCTGCACCCACACTGGCCCTTTCTGGAAAAGATTGGAGACCCCTGCACTAAATCAAACCTCTGAGCGGTAACAGGTTATGCATTTCACATCCAGGCCTTCAGTGGTGCTCTTCCTGACTCAATTCACCTCTTAATACTGCTAATAAGACGTCACTGCTATAGAAACCATCAATATTATAGAGGAACGCAGTATAACAGAGCGCTGCATCACAGACAGGAATCTCATCCAGTGGGAATGAATGGCATTACTAAAGCAAGAAACTCAATAAGCACAATTCACCTTTCACTGCAGCCACAGCTTAGCCACCCAAATCTCTAGCTAGATGCTCATGAAATGTTTTTTGTGAAAACGCGTAACAACTGTATTAAACTGTTTTTGAACTGAACCCGACCTTTCTTCACGATGTCCAGCTTTTCTCGAGAGGTCCTTCTCGTAAGTGCATCTGCGAACAAAGAAATTTCAGCCGTTGAGCAATAAAAAAAAAAACAAAAACAGATATTAAATCCACACCATTATATTTGAGCTTGTTCAGTTTGCGACGGATGTGGGTCGCGAACTCTTGGCTAGCGTGCTCTCTGACCATCTGATCAAAGGACATGAAAATGCTGACGTTTGCAGCCTGCAAGGGGGCCTTGGAGTGGCAAACACAGAAACAGAGTTTATGGTGATAAAGCCTATAGTTCTCACAGTGCTGGACTTGTAGCAATACATGATGTACCGGCTGAAATCTGATTGGATAGAAACTCTAACTGAACCTTACACTATGAAAATTTTTGAAATGAAGAGAATAAACGATTGGGAATTCGTTTAAACATATTCATGGCCAAAAATATATAAAAACATAAGTCAGTGATTCTGGAAGCAGAAAAGGTTTTGAATAATTTGTCAGAGCCAATAGAATCTAGAACAGGGGTCACCAACCTTTTTGAAACTGAGAGCTACTTCTTGGATACTTAATGTGAGGGGCTACCAGTTTGATACACACTTCGGAAATAACAAATTTGCTCAGTTTACCTTTAATTATATGTCATTATTAATAATTAATGATATTCATCTATGGGAAGACACTGATCATGTTAATAATTTTTTTTCACAATAATTATTACCAATGATTTAACAAGTTAGGAAACAGATGCAGCTCACAGGGAAGTGGCGCTGTGGTGAGCTATTTTTAAAAAAAAGGCCCGCGGGAGACTCATGTGGTCCCTGCGGGCACCATGTTGGTGACCCCTGATCTAGAAGCTTATAGGAGATGGTGGAAAGAGAATTTTCCTTGTCACATGTACATTACAGCACAGTGAAATTCTTTCTCCAGCTTGTAAGGAAGTTGGAGTCAGTACGCAGTGTCAGCCATGATCGAGGAACTTACTCAAGAACCCAACAGTGGCAACCCGCCGATGCCGGGGCTTAAACCTCCGATCTTCCAATTAGTGGACCAAAATTTTAAACATTAAGCTTCCACTTCTTGTCAAAAAAAAGGAGAAAATGGAGAACACAGACAGAGGTGCAACTCTATCCCCAGACAGGAAATAAAGCTCAGGATCGAACCTGGAAATGGAGAGCTGAATGATGCATGCAAAAGAAACTGTAACTCCAGCACTAGGAGGCCAAGATAAAGCTGCAGAAGATGATGGAAGTATAAGACACAGGAAAAATAAGGGAATAAATGAACAGTACACATAAGATATATATATATAGTGAGTATATAGAGTGATGGGATGCTGCACCAGATGACCTGGCCTCCACAGTCACCGGACCTGAACCCAATCGAGATGGTTTAGGGGTGAGCTGGACCGCAGAGTGAAGGCAAAAGGGCCAACAAGTGCCAAGCATCTCTCGGGGAACTCCTTCAAGACTGTTGGAAGACCATTTCAGGTGACTACCTCTTGAAGCTCATCAAGAGAATGCCAAGAGTGTGCAAAGCAGTAATCAAAGCAGAATGTGGCTACTTTAAAGAACCTACAATATGACGTTTTTCAGTTGTTTCACACTTTTTTGTTATGTATATAATTCCATATATAATTCCATGTGTTCATTCATAGTTTTGATGCCTTCAGTGTGAATCTACAATTTTCATAGTCATGAAAATAAAGAAAACTCTTTGAATGAGAAGGTGTGTCCAAACTTTTGGTCTGTACTGTATAATTTATTTTTACATTTATTTTCTTTATATTTTTGGGGCTGTCAACTGATTAAAATATTGAATTATTTAATTGTGAGTAATCTCATGATTGTCATGAGTAAATTCATAATTAATTGCAACCTAATCACACATTACCTAGTCATAAATGTACCTTAAATTATTACTAAGATTTTAATGCCTTAATAAACATGTACAAATATGGATGTTTATCATTAGTGAAACCAAACTCAACATAAAGCATAAAGACAAAATATTCTTGTAAATGTTTTATGTAAATTTATGTAAATCATCAGGACACCAAACTAAACTTTTGTTTTGTATGTTTAGTGAATAAAAATAAAAAAATGTTTTAAGTTTTGAATTGTATTAATTAATTATGGAGGATTTTATAATAGCAAACAGGAACCAAATATAGAACAAGATGTTCAAAAAGCACATAATCTTAAGGTCAGGGGTCCACAAATAGTTCTCCAAATTGTGTATATACTGTTTTATTTCTTACACTTTGACTTAGATGCTCAGAACGGCTTTTTTTTTTTTTTTAATAGGCATCTATTTTTTTACTAACATGAATATACAATTGATACAACTTCTTGTTTTCCGTCTTGCGTCTATTTGGACTAAAAAGTTGAACACTATTGATATCTAAACACAGGTTTGGGTTGGAGTTTAGCTATCAATGGGTTCTTTAAAAAAAAAAAAAAAAAAAAAAAAAAAAAAAAAAAAAAAAAAGAAAAAAAAAAATGATTTTTTACCACCCTAAAAAAAGAAAAAAAAAAAAAGGAAAAAAAGAATGACTATTTCAGCACCTGAACTAACCAATCAGGAAGCTTCTCAGTTTACTCCAACACACTGCATTAATAAAAGACCTCTAAGGACATGTGTCCCTGGAAGTGATCAAAATTATTAGCCCCCTTAGTCCTAATAAAGCTTTCTCTTTCTTGTCAGAAGACTGTGGTTCAAACCTAAAATCCTATTTAACATATATAACAGTGTGATGCACAAAACAGGAAATGCGTAAGCTGGACAAACTGAGAAGGAGCAGAGGAGATTTTGTACAAGCGTTTAATTGTGTTAATTGTGTCATTTGTTCAACAGTACCTCATCTCTCACCTGTTTCTGTTGGTACATTTACTTGTGACATTTCTGGTCAAGGCAGTTGGCACTCTGCTCTGCTGATTTCTGCTCGCTGATCTGAGACCAGTATTAACGGTTATCTTAAAAGGTCAAATATAGAGAGATACTGAACTAAGAACAGATCTCTGGAAGGGGGGGACTACAGATGGTCATCATCAGAAAAAATAAATCTAGTAGCAGACACAATCAACAGATTCAAAATGGAAGTACCCTTCTAAATTCAGATCACGAGCTATCGTTACATATAATAGTGAGTTCTGTGCCAGCATCTGGAAACAAGCAGATTTAGTTTTTTTTTTTTCTTTTTTCCCCCCATAGTTGCCAGGTAGACAACCAGAGCAAGACAACCCCCTACACACACACACACACACACACACACGACTGCCTGTGTAAGCCAGGTGAATGAAGGAAGCGACATTTTTCTGAGTTGCTGTCCATGCTGAATCTAAAGGCAGCTTAAAACAATCTGGCAAAAAGACACAAATGTTTACCTCTGCTGGGATTGGACAGGGAGGAGATTAATGAGAAAATTTGCCCAATTGGCTCCCAGTTACACACAGCTGCTGCATTGCCAGGATTCTGGCAAACCCATAGTAACTTATGATGCAGCAGTTTTTGAGGATTTAAAATGTTTGAGTTTAACCAAGACATAATTTAGAATATTTTCCACCTCTGTAGAGAGAAACCCAACTGATGTACAGAAAAAAGCACTTCTTTACTTAAAAAAAACAAAAAAAAACAAAAAACACAATTGTTGTGTAAATTACAGATCAGAACATTTGGTGTAAAATGCTGGAGTGTTTAGTTTTTAAATCCAGATGTAAACAATGCTAGTTAAGCCTTAAAAAAAATGCATTGCTAAGTGATAAAGTAGCTGCAGAAAGTATGTCATTCAGGGTGCAAACCTAACCTCAGATCAGCCCAATCCAAACAAACCAGCACGCGCACGCGCACACACACACACGCACACACACACACACACACACACACACACACAGCACTCGTTATGTACACATGCAAATAGGCAACAAGTGCTGTTTAAAGTCTCATGTCATCCCTGTCTTTACTTTCTGCACACAACTTTGTACACACACATACACACACAAAAACACAAACACCACTTAAAAAACAAAACAAAAAACTAGCACTAGGCTTCACCTGCATCATCAGCTGTGCTATCTAACCAGGTCCTCGTTCCTAAACACCACTATCACAATTTCCCCAATTTCTTTTAGTCGCTCTGGTATCAAAACCAACATATTACCATATTACAACATTTTGTTCCAGGTGAAATATTCATGTTCTTTGAATAGCTGAATTTATTTCTTGAATTCAACTCACTGTTTGTTTAAGCAAGCGGAAAAAAAACATGAATCAGTGCCAGAAGCAACCTAAAAGAATTCGCTCAAATCATTCCAAATCAAAAAAAACAAAAAACAAAAATGACACGATTGGAGACGTGGTCATCGTTCTGTCCGTTCCCGACGCAAAAACCTGTCTAGCTAAAACTTCCCAGTCCAACTGGTTCTCTTTGCAGATTGTTGAGTCGCTGTGGGGTTGTAGCCTTGCACCTCGTCGTCCGTGCGTTAAGGCTGAGCGGGATGGTGCGAGGAGCCGGACGGAGTCGCTGTCTGCCCTGGTGGGGGTGGAGGAGGAGGCTGCTGCAACCCGGAGTGTGTGTTCGGGGAAGGAGGAGGCGTCGGACGCTTAAACTTATCAGGACTGCTGCTTCTCCGAGGGGACGGCCTCTGTGAAGAGAAGGAAGGGTAATCAAGCTCAAATGCACTGGAACGTACCACTGATAATTGACCTTATTGTGACCAGATACACCTTCGATGTTCAGACTTAGGCTTAATTATTTACTCATATTTACCTCTGCACAAATGTCTTTGAGACCAAAGTACACTCAGGAAACTACAGGTAGCCTCCAACTTATGATGGAGTTGCAAACTTATTACCCCCATTGTAATTCAAAAATATCGTAAAAATGGTGATCATCACTAGAAGTCGACAGAGGATTTTATCGTATTAGCCGAAAATGGCAAATTATTCCACTGATTAATCCAGTTTTTAAAATGGATATGGCATTGAAAAAAGAAATAACACCATGTAAAATAGTACTTAACTTTGTTACAGAAAACAAAAAAAACAGTAAGGATTCATAAAAACACGCTCAATTAAATGAATATTATATATATATATATATATACACACACACACACACACACACATATATATAAAAAACAAAACAAAATAAAAAAACCACATGGAAACAAAAAATAACACTCCAAATAAATACTTACATCTAAAAAGGAATAAAAAAGAAAAAGAAAAAAAAAGAAGAAAAAAAAAAGACAACACGTTGTGTCAGTGATGCACCTCTAGAGGGTGCTCTTGTACTGTATAATAATATAATAACGGCAGGCCTTCTTAGCTGCTATGGCAACATGGAAAACCTCGGTATGGATTTTAGGCAGTATTTCCGCCAATTAACGATAGGTGCCTATTGATCGGCAAAACCGATCGAACTCTAATCAGTATGGGGTAGTGTACTGTAAATTGTAAAAAATGTAATTTTTGGTAAATAGTAACTTTTTTTGTAAAACAATTTGCAGGACCGTACTGTATAAAACAGTATATATATATATATGTATTTGGCTGTGAACACGTGAATGAGCACCGGTTCGCGTGCGGAGGGCAAGGCATACATTGCTACATTTGCATGCCGCCAAAAATTACTATATTATTCGAATTTTGTCATATCGCAAAATCTAAAAAAATTGAACCATGGTAAAGGAGACCATGTGCTATACATACACCCTTTATCTATATATACACCTCTCATTCAGCTCCTGCATACGACACAAAATCACAATATATTTGAGCCCAATAAATGAGTTATTTTGTGTACGAGCATCTACACAAGAAATGTGTGTTCATTGAAACTTGAAATATATAATTTGCATAACTGCACTTTTATACGCGATACCTATTTTTTATTATTACAGCATTTTGCAAATCCGGTGGGCATCACTACACACTGTCATGGGCACACGTGTGTGTGTGTGTGTGTGTGTAGGCCGACAGAATGTTACGAATGAATAACAAAAAAATAAACAAGTCAAAGTATTGGGCTGAAGTTGACTTGTTCATCTGCGCAGGAGGAATTTATCATCATAAATAAAAAAAGGCCCACACACCATGTCACCAAAGCAACAGTCTCTAAGCAACCACTTAGTCCTTACAGCTTCCCTTTAATCCAGGACTTGTTAAAGGCACTTAAAAAGGAGAAGGGAAAGAGGGAAAAAAAGACCATCTGGGGAGATGGTAACACACCAGAGAATAAGTGTGTACTGAAACCTGATGTTTTGTGTGCGTGTGCACGTGCATGTACCTGAACTCCATGAGAGGGTCCTGGATGGATGTGCAGTCCTGGGGGTGTGTAGTGTGCGTGTGGGGGTCGGCTCAGTGTGGCCGGAGGTGTGAAGCCCACCGTGTGACTGGCGTACGACAATCCTGCAACACCATAAAAAGACCAGATGTCACTTATTACTAACTATACATTATCCCCCATTCTAAAATGTGGGGAATGCTGTGTTGCCGTGGTTCTGTACCTGGTGAGATGGGGCGGCTGGAGGAGGGAGAGGGGGTGTAGGGGGTCGGACTGGACACGGTACGAGCTCTCAAGCCTTGAGCAGACATCTCATTGAAATACCTACAAGACCGAGAAGGAAAGAATTAAACAGACAATGAGAAAGGAAACAAAGGAAACAGAAAACAACAAATATTTATCTCCAAAGAGAACGAGACAAAGACAGACACAGAGAGAGAAAGAAACCAAGAAAGAGACATAAAGAGCAACACAGATACCAAGAAAGAAAGCAAAACAACCATGTGTTACCACGTTTGCGGTTTCATCATGGACAGCAAATTAAAACAAACGTGATATGCGGAGTGAAACTGGGCAAATCTGCCAGAGTGCTTTTACGTGACATCCGTTTGACATACAACGATGCTGCAACGAGTCGTTCAAAGTGTTTTGAATGCCCGTGCTCTTCAAGAGCGAAAGAACATCACTGGAGGATGACGAGAGACAAGGACGACCTTCGACAAGCTCAACCCCCCCTAAAATGTCGAAGCCATTCAGCAACTCGTGCATGGTGATCTTTGGAGAACAATCCACATGATCTCACTTCCACACCCACCCTACTTGCTGATTCGGCTTTTCTTCCAGGCAATGAAGAAGCTAAAAGATCGAAAAAAAAAGACTTCCAGGACACATTCCAGAAGTGGCAGGAACGCAGGAAGCACTGTGTTGCTGTGCCAGGGGAGTATTTTGAAGGTGATGGTGTGAAAACGTAGATAAATAAAATACTTTCTTGTAAAGAAACTTTGAGACCACCACATAGATTGATCGATAGATAGATAGACATATAACAAAACAAAGAAAAACACTGAGAAAACATGCAACTTTGACCAAATAATAAAAAATTATAAATACACATTTTCAGAACCATTCTTTTGCAGATGAACTCGAGTGACCTCAATAATAATAAGATCATGTATAAGAGTTGGGGGTGTGTCTACTCAGGAAATCTCAGATGCTCAATTCAAAAGCCTCCTGGATAATTGCCAAGTTAGATACACAATCCAAAAGGTCCAGTTCCATTAAGCTACAGTATATCAAAGCTCGGTCAGAGTTCGCCTGGTTGTACCTCTCATCGTCCATCTCCAAACTGCTCTCGCTCTCACTCAGCTGCCGGCACAGAGCTTCTCTCCTCTCCATCTCGCGCTGCAGCTTCCTCTGCAGGCGCATGTTCTCCTCCCGCATCTGGCGCTCCTCCTCGATGTACTGCGCTCGTTTCTCAGTGTCTGAGGGAAGCGTTTAAAAACGAGAAGCGGTTTGAGTTTATAAATTCACAATAATACAAACAATGCAAACGTGTAACCTTCTGTAGTGAGATTAAGATTTGTGAAAAGATTCTTTAAAATTCCAATGGATTTCCAATGGATTTTTTAATGGAACAATGGAGAGCGCCCTCTAGTGGCTCTGAGCATATTCTCTCATTGGGGTGGGGAGCGAAGAGGGGAGGGGCGGCACTATAATACCATAAGGCTGAGTTGCAATAAACCACTAATTCACTATTACTTATTTAGAGAATTATACCAGTGAATTAATTTAAGGAAAGTGTGATGCAAAGAGGGAAGAATTCCAGTAAGAAATGACAAAGCCTAAGGGAAAGTTGAAGATCAAGAACAAGAATGAAAGTGGAATAAAATGGAAAGAAAGAAAGAAAGCAGCAGAAAGAAAGGAGGAATGAAGAAAAATGTGTTGGAAAGACTAATCTAGGAAAAAAGTAGTGAAAGAAGGAAAAGTAAAAAAAACAAAACAATGGATTGATGAAAGACAGATGGATGGGAATTAAAGATCTGATGATATTTAGACTTTTTACGTGTGAGAAAGAAAGAGAGAGAGAGAGAGACTCACGCTGGAGCTCAGTCGTGCGCAGGCTCCGCTTCAGCCTCTCCACCTCACTCTTCAGGAAGCGGATGTGCCGCATCATGTTCTCGGGCGAGTCGATCTCCATGGAAATGTCCCGTGGGGATGGCGGGGCAGACACCGGCTGGTCCAGCTTCTCCTGCAGAATCCTGACACACACAGCATGGAGGTAAAAAATCATACACAAAGCACAAACGAATACCTCACACTTGGAACCACCTGGAACCCATGCTCGCTCACTTCAACCCTAAACACGAGTGACCAATCATAGCTTGAGAGTGTGTCCTTACAGATACAAATAGAGTTAAAAATACAGGTGTAGGATCTCTTTTTCCACCTTATCACTTCATAAACAACTACTGTATAAGATTCACACCTTTTCTCAGCTTCCAGCTTGTCCATGCGCTTCCAAAGCCGGTTGACCAGCGCCTCCTGCTCCTGCTCCAGCGTGTTCTCCAGATCGATCTTCTCACGCCGCAGCTACGAACACACACACACGACACACAAAGTAAATGCGAGCTAGTAGCTTAGTAGAAATTGGATTTGAAGGTAATGAGTTCAAATCCCAGCCACACTAAGCTGCCACCACTCAGCCCCTAAACAAGGCCCTTAACCCCATAGTTGCTCAGTTATAAGAATGAGAGTCGCTCTGGATAATGGAGAGTTGATCTGTCAAATCCCATAAATGTCAAATCCCATAAATGTTAAGTCTTTAACTGATGAGGAGTCTCCAGGATCAACACACACACACAAAAAAAAAAAGGTCGTTAAATTAAAGTTTACTTTTTTTGCTCTGTTTCTTTAAAATGGAAATTTTCTGTAGGAAAAAAAATGAGTGAGGAAAAAACTAATCTTCAAGAGTATAAACAACTCTTGTTTTATATTACATTAAATGTAGCTACAAATGGACAAAAAGTAAACAGATAAATGTATTAGAAGAACACATCATTGCGCTATTAAAGGAACATTTTAAGGCAGTAACAGTGCTTATTGGTTATTTTCCTACAGAACACCCCTGAAGTGTTTTATTCCTTCCTTGTGGTTACAGTAATACCCTGTAGATAGTTGCCCCAGGGGTACCTGCTCTAAGGTGAGCTGCTTGGTGATGGTGTCATTCTCCAGCTTCTTGATCTTCTTCATCAGCTTGTTCACTTGAAACTCCTGCTCCTGCTCCAAGTGCTGCTCTAGCTCGGCCTTCTCGTGCTGGAGCTGCAGAGACACAGGGAGAAAATCCGTCATTACACTTCCTACTTGATTTCGATGCTCAAAAAAAAAGCAGGCAATAAAATAACTCCCAAAAACTGACATTTCCTTTCTGTCCAGCTTTGGTTTGTGGCACTGTATCCAGGACACAGGCAAAGTGTTTTTTTGGCCATCTATTTTATTCAAAGACAAATCAAACACACCCTTCAATATAGGTCACCTAAAGCCACAGACAAATCCTAGTCTTGAAACTATGAATGCTAGTAAAAATAGAGGCTTTCTGTACCGACAGAAACATGATTAAAAGGTAAACAGAGGCACCTCCCTGTCCTGACCAATTGGGTGTTGGCCACCCTAAGTGATGTTTTAATTTAATTGCATTAATGACCTTATTGTTTGTGGTTGCTTTGAGTGTATGAACTTTCTTTTCAATAGAGAAAATCATAGCACACAAAAAATTCATATATACAAATCCTGCTGTTCATAGCAGCCCACCTGTCATGTCTTTATTCCCCACTAGAGGGCCACTCTCCAACCACTGGTGTAACGCGAACCCAACTAGGACGAGTCACCGGAACCCTTCGCCGTCCACGATAGACAGTGGCTGCTGATTACACTATTTTGTCTGATATTTCTTTATGCTTTTTACTGTTCTTGCTGTAGCATTACTGTTTATGGAACATCTCTGTTACCGACAGCTGAGCGAGTCACACTGGAGTTGCTTACCCGTCCCTCTCTCTTAGCGCTAAAGAGAAAACTGCTCATATTCTTTTATGTGACAGATGAACATGATGAAAAGGATGTACTGTAAAATTTAATAAAAAACAAACAAACAAACAACAAAACCCACTGTAAAAGTAGCAGAAACACGAACACTGGTTTCAAAGCTTTAAGACGCATTGCAGTAAGACAAGCTTGTGTTGAGTTTTGGCAGACATGCAAGTAGTGATCTACAACATGATGAGAGCGCTGGAGATGACTGCATGAAATCTACCATTTGAGCCGAATGTACAAGTGAAGAAGAGAGAGAACCAAACGGACTAAAGCGCCGCCGCATCATTGCTGACTTGAGAACACTGCTACAGTCAGGTTGTGTAGGAAACCATCAATCAACATTTAAATAAACTGACACACGTTTGAACTCGAAACACACAAGTGGCGTATTTATTTATTTCCAAACTAAAATATTTAAGTCTTCCAGTGAGGACAAATACTTTTAAAACACTTAAATAAATTTTGCCGTGTGTTGTTTGGACAGAAGGTCTGGTTGTGGTCCAGACAGTGTGTCACTACACCCCAAGCCACATATGGTGGCGATAATGACTCACCAATCCCACTTAAATACCCAGCATTCTCTTCGATAGAGACGATCTTTGACAAAGCCGCGTTGTTTTGGCAAACTTTGGACCGTCTGGAATGTGCTGCTTGGCTGGAAAATCTATTGATTACCATTGAAAGAACTGGGAAAATTTGATAATGGCTGATAAAGAACACATGCTTGACTCGTGCAATCGTTCACAAAGCAGGCGAATGTTTACAGAGTGATGTGTAAAGTAGCTGCAAGCTTCCAGAAGAGTCGACACAACGTGGCGCTCCGGTGACATTAAATAAAACGGAAAGGGAATTAAGACATGGACAATAATGGAAATGTGTGGAGCGTGTGGTGCATCAGGCCTTCGGTTACTCATCCATCATGCAGAGCTTCGGTAACTAATCCTCAGTCATACACACCCACAGGCCAAGTGGACTCTCCAATTACCCACCATTCCCCAAAACACCCACACCTCCCCCACAACACGTGTCATCCGCTCGGCTCGAATTGAGTCTGACTCACTCGCTCCGAACTCACAGCACTTGCCCCCGTTTGTACAGAGATTTACATTTTCGGTAGAACTGAGCCCAAAACACCAGGCATGAAAATTCAGTGACTCATCCCGAGTCACTGAGGGAGAAGCAGGAAAAGTATCGCGCTGCACAAGAGCTGAGGATCAGATCAACTCGAGAGAGTGCAGAACAGAACGAGATCGGCTTTCGGAAAAAAGCGTCTGGAGTGGGTTTGCTAAGCGTGAGCAAATGACGGAACACTGATTATCTCTTCATCATGGCACCTGTTAGTGGGTGGGATTTATTAGGCAGCTAGTAACATTATTAGGTTTTGTTATTTAATACCTGATCAGTGGCCATAACGTTACGCCTAGTCAGTGTATAAACGTTAAAAAAAAAAGTTTCAGTTGATCTAAAAACTAGAAAAAATTAAACCATTAAGTACTCACAGCATTTGCCATGACACTTAAAATTGAGCTCAGGTGCATCCTGTTTCTTCTGATAATCCTTGAGATGTTTTTACAACTTGATTGGAGTCCACCTGTGGTAAATTCAGTTCTTTTGACATGATTAAAAGATACCTGGAGGACTCTAAGACCACGAGAAACAAAGAATGAACTCTGGCTTAAATGCAAAGCATCATGTCTGGAGGAAACCAGGCACTGCTCATCACCAGGCCACAGTGAAGCATGGTGGTGGCAGCATCATTCTGTGGAGATGTTTTTCAGTGGCAGTAACTGGAAGACTGGTCAGAATCGAGGGAAAGATATACAGAGACATCCTTGACGAAAACATGCCTCGGAGCACTCTGGACCTCAGACTGGGGCGTCGGTTAGTCTTCCAACAGGTCAACGACCCCAAGCACACAGCCAAGATAACAAAGAAGTGGCTAAGGGACGACTCTGTGCTCCCCATCCAACCTAATGGATCTTGAGAGGTTCTCCAAAAAGAATGGGAGAAACTGACCCAAAAAAAAGGGGCAGCAAGTTTGTAGCATCAAACTCACAAAACTTGAGGACGTAATTGGTGCGAAAAGAGCTTTTGTGTTTGTGCTTTCTATTTGTAATAAATTAGCAACACACTTTCATGTTGTTATTATGGGGCATTGTTTGTAGATTTTTTGGGGAAAATATTTCATCAAATTCGTTTAGTTGCTCCAAAGGTGGAAAAATGTGGAACATTACAACATGAATGCAAGTCTGTGGGAGCTTCAGGGATTCTGGTCATACATTATGGGAATACCGCACAATTAATCAGTTTTAAAAAAATGCTAAATTACCTGCATGAGTTTGCGGGACAAATCGTTAGTAAGGAACTCCTCCTCCTTCTCGTAGTTCACGGCGAGCGTCTCCTTCTCTTTTTGTAGAGCCTGGATCTTCTTGAACAAGGTGTTGGAGATGAACTCCTCCTCTTGCTCCGCCCTGGCTTGCTGCACACAAACACCACAACAACAGTAAAAAAAAATGAGCTCGAATTCACTGACTCATGCTGCAAGGTTTTGCTATAAATACAAGAAAAATCAATATGACCTGGTTTGGGAAAGGAAGGGGCATGGTGCAGATGAGTAGCGATTGATGAGAATGTAAATATATAAAGCAAAAAAAAAAAAAGCCCAACACGGTCTAATTTTTGATTACTGTTTGTAAATTTGTGTAGAGTTTCTGTATTTTTTTTTTTTATTTGCATCACAGCATCATCTACAATCCCAAAAAAAAAGTCAATAATCTTTATCATATTAAAATATTTCTAGAGCACAATTTCCAAACACTATATGGACAAACGTTTGTGGATACCTGACCTGATGATTCATACATGCTTTCCACATACACACTTAGTCCCCATTATAATAATATCCTCCACACTTCTGGAAAGATGTTCCACTAGATTTCTGAGTGTGTTGGTGGAGACTGGTGCTCATTTAGACACACTGGTGAAAGTAAAGAGGTAAGGAGGCCCGGGGTGAGGTCAGCTCTCCAAAAGTGATCAATAGGGTTGAGGTCAAAACTCTACAGCAGAAGATATTAAACTCATTCCAACCTATGAAACCATATCTTCATGAAGTTGGCTTTGTTCACAGGGGCATAGTCATAGTTCAAGTAAATTGAATGCTACAGAATCCAAAGACCTCCTATACAACTGTATGCCACCATCTTTGTAATAACCATGATATTTTATTTTTATGCACCATAAGGACTGAATCTCTCTGCTTGAATCTCTGCTTAAAACCAGAGCGCAAGACTGCGCAAAAAAACTCGTGCTCACAGTGAGTGACTTCATTAATCAATTACTTACAAAAGTACAGTTCAGAATCTATCTATCCATCCATCTATCCATCCATCCATCCATCCAGGCTGGAAAATTCAGGTATCTCAATGCTATTGTACATATGATGCTTCAGAACATATGCATAACATACCAACACTTCATATAAAAGCTTTAAACATTCACGTTTAAGGATCGGCTCTGTTTATGATCAAGTGTCACAAAACCACCAATAAACAATATACCCTGCACTCTGGAGGTCTTAATGACATGTAAAATTAAACCACAATAAACCAGTAACACCATCGGGTAACATTTAACATTAAATCCGGTTCACTGCTGGTCCACAGAGAAACTTAAACACAATACAAATAAAACTTGTGTTGTGGACAAAATTTCCCATTAGTGTGAGTAGACAGGAAATGACTTATGCTAAAATGATAACGTACCTTTTGTCTCTCTGACTGCAAGTAAATGATTAATCACACAGGACCGGGATTAGAGATACAGCACGGAACAATAAAACTATTTCTTACATGAAATTTCAATCCACTCAACATTTTCTTTTTAGTCTATTAAAGAAAAGTCATTTTATTCTTCCATTTAGAGTTTGATGTTATGCCAGTAAAACTGCAGCAAGCAAGTTTCTGTCCTCGCTTACACTACAGCAGCTATAATGATCTTAACACTGATTAAATCTGACATCCTGTATAAAGCTACATACAAACAGACAAATTCGCAAGAAATGCGTTTTTTTATTGAAATATGTGTATAAACCTGGACTTGACCAACTTCAAGTCATATCATTTAAATTAGAGATTATAGATTACTGCTCTTTAAGGCTCTGTTCAAAAGCTTACATGCATGGTGACAGAAACCTTCATCCGTTAGTGGCCTGGTCCAGTGCTTGCATGTGACATCATAATTAGATAGTGAGGAAAAAATTACACCAACACGAGAGGTGCTTTGTACTAGTTGTAATTGGGGAAAAATGTCAAGACTACTCCTGTAACAAACCAAGAGAGACCACAAAAGGCTGCACACACAGTCACAGGGAGCACCCACCTTCATAAATCAATGTGCCAAAAGACAATCCTGTGTACATCAGAAGTTTTGCAACTGGCCCTACTCTGACCAAGTGCGCGCCAAGATTTTTACCATAAATAACATGATCTCACACCCACTCGCCAGATTTGGCTCCTACGGACTTCGCACTCTTGCCGAAGTTGAAGATCCAGCTCGAAGGTCGCCGCTTTGACACCAGTGCGGAGATCCAGGGCAAATTGGTGGAGGTGCTCGACACGTTTCAAAAGAAGACTTTCAGGACACATTCCAGAAGTTGCAGGAACGCTGTAGTGCAGTGCAAGGGGACTATTTTGAAGGTGATAGTGTGTGAATGTAGATAAATAAAGTGCTTCCTCGTGAACAGAGCTAGTCTTCAAACTTTCTGGTTATCACATCGGCCTTAATAACCACCAGGCTTGACATATAAGGAAAGTGGAGATATTACAATTGAGAAAAATGTATTACAATTATATTGAATCTGCAAACAATTCTGCATGCAGTGAACAAGCAAGGTGTGTTTTTGAAGCTTTCCTGTCACCATGCATAAAACCATCTGCTAAACACAGCACAAAAATGTATCTACTTCGATCTATGTAATTTGATCTCCTTTGAAGTTGGACCTCTAATCCATCATGATCAGTTGTCATAGGTTCAAATCCCTGCACCAAATCAGCCTTGCCCTTGAGCAAGATTCTTAACCCCACAGCTGTATAACTGAGATAACTAAGTCGCTCTGGATGCCAAAATGCCCTAAATGTAAACATATCAGGAGCTTTAATCCTGTTCAAACACGGCACAAGCTCTCCAGACACATGCACATACAATCTGTCAAACCTGATGGAGTTTGACTACAATCTCCACCTCCCTGTCTCAAACTAATCCCATCTACACAGGGCTTACTACACATACAATACCTAAACCAAACTGCACTAAATCTACACAGCCAAGCTACTCAAACCATAATCCCCACACTCCTTCAAGAGTGTAAATACTCCCAAAAGACATTACATCATCATTTCAGCATGACATTCCCATTTATTCTCGAATACATTCTCATTCAATGTGGCCATAACAATCAACATCGGTTGCCAGATTGGGAGGTTCTGGACGTGGCAACCGTATTGCGTACCACAAGTCTTTGTCGTTTTCCACCCCACAGTAGAAATCTAAAAAACCTGGCAACCCGGGTTGTATCACCACAGCTAACATAACCCGCTAGCAAGAAAACTAATCCCCATTAATGTCAGTATATGTACAAATCGTACTTATAACAACACATTTAAAGCGCATAATACATTCCAAACTAATTATAGTCATTAAATAAATAAAGCAAAAATATTCTTAAGTGAGAAATTCATGACATGTGAGTTGCAGGCTAATATACAAGCTAACAACAGAATGATGGTTTAGAGCGAAATACGTGTTAAAGATTGTTAATATTTAATCATTATTTTTAATTCAATGTGTAATAAACTGACTGACATTTGTAAGAGAGTATAAAAGTGTATTTTTTGGTGTTAGGTGTACGAGCTGTGATGGGGATTAATATATACAAACAAAATGGCGCTGTAGGTGCGAGAGAAAAAAATATATTATAAATAAATATGTATAAAAAGTGTAAACTCGGTTGTTGAGGAGCCTCACAATAGTAACACTGGCCCTGCGGAGGTCGCGGTTCTCCTCCTGCAGACACTTGCACTTAAGCCTCAGAGTCTCCAGCTCGATCTTCAGCACTTTGTTCTCCTGCTGCAGGGACGCCAGTCGGTTCGTCAGCTCCTCCAGGCGGAACGCCGAGATAAAAACGCCCTGCTTGCCGTCCCGGGCTGTGCCCGGTGCGGCGGCTGCGGCCGTGTTGGTAGTGGATGCTGAAAAGGAAAGCTGCGTGGCCGAGCTGCTGCTCCCCGCTCCATCTGTGTCGCTTTCGCTGGCGCTGTCCGCCATGACTGCACCCCGAAGCACTGACTCCACAATGCACAACCAGAGAGCGCCAGGGAAGCAAAAGCCCCGCCTCCTCAATCACTATTGGTTCGTGTTCCCACCTTCTCAATCATGATTGGTTCGTTTTGTTCCCGCCCCTTGTCCTGTCGTGCCCTGCCCTGCCCTGCCACACTTCCGGGTTGTACCATTTGGCTGGATAGGGGTAATATTGCAACCTTTCAAAAGAATGATAGAGAACTCTGGTAGAAAATATATCAATGAAACTACATACATGTTTTATGTAATTATATTTAAAATAATTAATTACAATTATGTTTGTATTCGTTCACTTTATTGTATTTGAAGACTTCAAAGTACCGTTAAATGGTCGAGTATGTTAGCGCGCCCCCTAAAGGCAAAAAGTTCAAACATATCTGAACCATCAGTAGTGGCTACACACATACACATACAGATCAAGGATCAAATTACAAATTAATCATAAGGTAATTATCAGTTGGGATACACTTTTCATCTAAAATGCGCATTGTCATGCGCATAATGCCAATTATTCGCTTGTCTGAGTGGAATTTATTCTCATTAATGTCAATTTGATTTATTTTCCAGTCTGCGACATAACCGTCACAGTAAAGAAGATGCAATTATGCTATAATACCACAAGAGGGCAGTATTGCATCGCAAACATATATCCTATTTAAACTGATTTTAATAATTAAATCATAACTGTAGAGTATTATATAGTACTAATTTTTTACTGAAGGTGTAACAAATAACCACAGATGAGCAGAACTAAAGTTTTAAACATACTTTGTCATTTTATTACTTTTATGCAGTGCTCAATGAAAGGGGGGGGGGGTCCAGGACCCCCTCATAAGGCGTTAGGGACCTCCCCATGACAAGTTAAAAAAATAGGCTTACGAGATTATTTTAGTAAGAAATATCCAAATTACACCAAAACTGGGGACCCCCATAAGTCTTGACTCTATTCGAGCACTGCTTTTAGTAGATTTAGGCATTTTTATGTACAGCATAAACAACACATTACCCTTCATCAGTGCCGCACAACTGCAATACATACAAACAGTTTGCTTCAATGGATGAAGCCAGAAACAGTTTTCCATTCAAGTGTCCATCAGTGAAAGTCTGATAACCACAGCAATTGATGGAACTATACTAAATGGACATTCTGTGGTCACCCATCCAATTAATCTAGTCCCATCTATTGGTTTCCATTAAGCATTTCTTAAAAAAAAAATACAATGAAATATTAATAGACTAATAGAATAGTGGACGCTTAGTTTTGAAGGAGCTTGATCTGAAGGTCATAAGTTAAAATCCCAGCCACACCAAGCTGCCATTCCTGGGCCCCTGAACAAGGCCCTTAACCACAAAGCTGCTCGGTTGTATCAATGAGGTCAATGTAAGTCACTCCAAATAAGGGTGTCTACCAAATGTCATTAAATGAAAGCTTAAAATCTATAAAGAAATACATAAAAAAACAAACTATTGCACTTTCCTTACAAAGGAATAAAGAAAAAGCTGTTCCCTTAAAGCAGTTGAATTTAAGAGTAATATGGGATTTTATCGATGTGGTAGATGCTGACATTCTGCCCCCACTGATGCTATCACTTCGGAGAGGACTATTAGCATGCGATACGACCGGTCTTCATATCCTGTTCTTTCACAGTAAAAAAAAAAGAAACAAAAAACAGAGCAAAAAAAAAATCAGTCAAAGCTAGAAGATTGTGTGAGCGCTTATGAAATCAGTGTGTGGGTCTCTCAGGTGTGTGTCTGTCGGCTCACGTGGCGCTGAGGACGCGAGTCGAATATTTTTTTTATCATTTTCCTGTCAGGAATAACACATTGTTCCACAGCTAAGACTCATAGTGAGGTTACTTTACTTATCAAGCAAGGCATTGCTGCAGGAACACAGGAAATTAACATGTGCAGTACAGTGACGAATGGACACTTCATACAAACATGATATACGAAAGAACCAAAACAAGACCCAAATAAGAAGCTCTGAAGGCAATACAAAAGCATCAATTCTTTGTAAACAGTATTGTTTCAAACAGTTTCTCCATCTGTCCTCAGAGCACATTCTCTCATTTTGCTAGCTTGTTTTAGCCGGATTTAGCAAGGTCAGGCCCAATCGATGACGGTCATGCTGCAAATCGCTTCTATCTCCATCTTTTATTGGGGCGAGCCCAGAAAATTATTAATCATGCCAAGAAGAATGGCTTTCTGAACATTCTGAAAACAGTTTGCAATTTTTTACTTCACTTTATGTAACATGCGGCTCATGAAAGGCTGTATATATATAGATAGATAGATAGATAGATAGATAGATAGATAGATAGATAGATAGATAGATAGATAGACCAAGAAACATAAACAATTTTCAGGCTGTGAGTACAGGACTTGTGCTCAATCAAATATATTTTGTATTTCGGACAGATAGATAGATAGATAGATAGATAGATAGATAGATAGATAGATAGATAGATAGATAGATAGAGAGAGAGACTTCTGGAAAGAGAAAGGAAGACAAAGAGACATGGTGGTGGAATGAGGAAGTGCAGGAGAGCATAAGGAGAAAGCAGTTGGAGAAACAGAATTGGGATCAACAGAAAGATAAGAAAAGCAGGCAGGAGTACAAGCATAATACAGATTAAAGTGTGTTGAGAAGGTGGATGGAGTATTTTGTATGTTGGAATGATGTGGATATGGTGGAAGCAGGAGGTGGATAGGATTAGTAAGAAGGAAATGAGAGCAACTAATAAGAGGATGAAGAGTGGAAAGTTGGTTGGATCAAATGACATACCTGTAGAAGCATGGAGAAATTCAAGAGAGATGGGGATGTTTAGGAGAGATTGTGTGTCAGAGAAGTATGTGAGGGTGGTGCAGGACATGTATGAGGACAGTGTGACAGCAGTGAAGTGTGCAGTAGGAACGACAGACTGGTTTAAGGTAGAGGTTGGACTGCACCAAGGATCGACTCTGAGCCCTTTCCTGTTTACAGAGGTGATGGATAGGTTGACCGACGAGATCAGACAGGAGTTTCTGTGGACTATGATGTTTGTGTATGATATTGTGATTTGTGGTGAAAGTAGGGAGCAGGTTAAGAGAGGAGCTGGAGAGGTGACTAGGATGGACAGGATTAGAAATTAGTTTATTAAAGGGACAGCGCATGTAGGACGTTTTGGGAAGAAGGTAAGAGAGGCCTGATTGAGATGCTTTGGACATGTACAGAGGAGGGACATGGGGTATATTAGTAGGAGAATGATAAGGATGGAGCCACCAGGGAGGAGGAAAAAAGACCAAGGAGGAGGTTTATGGATGTGGTGAGGGAAGACATGCAGCTAGTTGGTTTGAAAGAGGCAGCTGTAGAGGACAGGGCGGTATTAAGACGGATCATCCACTGTGGCGACCCCTATTGGGAGCAGCCAAAAGAAGGAGATGATTTTCTATTTTATTATATTGATGAAAAAAATATTTCAAAATATTTCAAAAACTTTTTTTTATACGTTTGCAATTTAAAAGCATTGCCAATAAAATGAACGTTCACAAAAGAAATGTCTGTATATTTGTTGGTGTCCACTGCTGGGTGACAGTAATCAGTGTTGGCGGCTCGAAGTTTCCGATTCTTTCAGCCGTGCGGGAGTTTGCTCTAAAAATAAACATACAGAAAGCACAGATCTATTGGCGAGTTGGCTTGAGCTACGGATTTAGCTACGGATGCTATTTTTTTAATGCTTTGAGCATCTACACTCACACACACACACACACACACACACACACACACACCGATTCGCAACCATACCTGATTTCTTGCCAGATTTCTTGTTATTCCTTCTTTGGCATGAAATACATTTCTGCATATACAGTATGAGTAAACACAGTTCTTGCTATGACAATATTAGGAATCGGTCTCTAGCTCAGGTTTCTGATTCTACTTCTTTAATTTTGCTATCCAATAATGTTTTGTTTGTTGCCATCTTCACCAATCAGATGAAAGTGGACATTAAATGCTTCTTTTTATATTCCTGCAGGTCTAAAAAGTTTAATTGTTCAAATTCTGCTTATGGATTGTCTCAATAGCTGGATTGTATGCATTAAAATACTTCAGTTAAGAAATCTTCAAATATGTTCCACCAGTATCCCAAGACAAGAAAAATCTAGCTAGAATTGTTGACCAATTATTATTATTATTATTATTATTATTATTATTAATGGTCCCCTGGTGGTCTAGTGGTTAGCATGCGACGCTCTCAACGCTGCGGCCTGGGTTCAATCCCTGGTCAGGAAACCAACCCCAGCCATTAGGGTTGCACAAGCCTTAGTGCTGGCCCCAAGCCCGGATAAATGGGGAGGGTTGCATTAGGGAAGGGCATCCAGCGTAAAAACATGTGGCAAATCAAACATGCGGATGATCCGCTGTGGCGACCCCTAATGGGAGAAACCGAAAGAAATTGTTATTATTATTATTATTATTATTATTGTTATTATTATTATTAATATTATTGTAAAACACTTGTTCTTGACTATCAAGTTTGAGACTTTAATCAGATGACTCTATCTCTAAACTATAGTTATAAAAGTGTGTAGAGTGTAATGAAAATCCTAAGAGATTTTAAGAAAATAAGAAAATCATAATTGAAAACATCACCTCAAGTCGGAATCCAACAAAGCTGTAAAAAATAATAGTCTAAAACATTACAGTGACTTACTCGTGACATGAATGGCTAGCATTAGAACACCTAAACATCAATCAAAAGAACTATGAAACAGGGCAGAGAATAATGCGGGCTGTACTGTACAAACATAATCCATATGTCACAGCATATTTCAGTTTGCCATAATGTCCATAATGTCAGACTAATGCACACAAAAAAAATGATTAGTCTGAAGTTTTACACCATCAATCAATGACATGTTTAGAACCACATTCTCTCGTTATGGTAAATGTCATACAAACACTCCTTTCCCCTCCATAACTCAATAAGTTTCTCTTCTTGCTGTACAATCTACATGACTCGTTTCGCTATTTTCCCTGAGGTGGTTTGAAGATGTTGCGCTAATTGCGCCATAAGGTTCGGCGCACCTAATGGTTTTGGTTCGCACTGCAGGAAAGTGTGTAAAAAAACTTCTGACTTTACCAGATTTTCCTTCGAGAAAAATAATGATTATTAGATAATAGGAATCTTTAAGGATTTTTTAAAAATTGTCTCAGACAATCAAACTGTGGCCAAAATCACACAGTGTGCACCTGGTTCAAGACTGAGAAGGGAATAAGACACAAGTGACAGCAATAACACAATAACACTATAGATAGAGGGAGTTGTTAAAAGCCCCCTCAGCAGTGGTGGACCATCAGGGCCAGAGAGACCTTCTCTGCTGGCCTAAACACTGTCAAAATCACTGACTTACATTTCAATCGATTTTTCTTCCATGAATATGTATTAAATTATTCTCAATAGTCTATTCTCTTCATTACATAGATGTTCTCTTGTTTGCACTTCTTCCAGGAGTGTATGTTTATGTTAGAGTTTCTACACAGTCATATTTAGTTTCTAGGGTCAAAGTTGTCAGAGAACCACCAGCCACTCCTCCCTCCTGCACTCAGCACACTCGCTCAGCCTCTCCTTCCTACTAATCACCCACACCTGTCTCCAATCCACACTCCCCTTTATAAGGAACGCCCCTATTCCCACTCGCTCACCGTCTAATCTACAGTTTGCACTCTAGATCGTCCCTGGCCTTTCGATGCTCTTTACCCTACCCGTTTTCCGGTGTTTGCTTCTCTGGAAGCTCCTGCTCTGTGTACTAAGGCGAATTGATGTGTGTGTGTGTGTGTCTTGATCTGTGTGTAAGGAAAGTAATCTGCCCTCGAGGACTTCAGAATCAACCGTGTGGGAACGTGTAGCTTAAAGTACATTAGAATGCAGCTGTTGCTTTAACCAGATTTTGAGTTTGGTGATACCAGGGCTATCTAGCAGGTGTACAATAATGTTGGCCTTTTCTTTGATCGTATGGTCAGAGAGCACACTAGTCAGAGCTCGCAGACCACAATCGTATTACAGTGCACAAATTCTTATATATTTGTGTTGGCTTTAGAGCTGTTTTTAACACTGTGACATTTTAAGGAAAGATCAGAAAAAGCAGGTCAAAACAGTTGTAAAGCTTTTTCAAGAACCGTTTATATTTTTGTGTTTTCTTTTCCTGTAGAATTTGCACAAAAACATACAAATTACCTTCATTTCAATTCCCCAATAAAACCATAACACTGATGCTTCTGCTAGTGTATAAAGGTGCTGCAGCTGTGGCTCCTGTGAAAGGAGACTTTTTGAACAGTGTTCATTGGGTTTCTTGCTTTAGTAATGGCATTCATTCGCACTGCATGAGATTCCTGTCTGTGATGCAGCACTCTGTTATACTGCGTTTCTCTACAATATTGATGGTTTTTATAGCTGTGGTGTTATAATGATAGTATTAAGAGGTTTAAGGATTAAGGATTGATTCAGGTAGGACACCACTAATGGCCTAGGTGTGAAATGCAGGGCGAGCCACTGGTATACGGTCATATTGGCTTGCCTCAAGGATATTTTCTAAAACATTTACAAGTCTTCTTCTTCTTCTTCTTCTTCTTTCGGCTGCTCCCATTAGGGGTCGCCACAGCGGATCATCTGTTTCCATACCCCCCTGTCCTCTACCTGCATGTCTTTCCTCACCACATCCATGAACCTCCTCCTTGGCCTTCCTCTTTTCCTCCTACCTGGTGGCTCCATCCTTAGCATTCTTCTACCGATATAATTCATAGCGGATCATCCGTCTCCATACCACCCTGTCCTCTACATCTGCCTCTTTTACACCAACTACCTGCATGTCTTCCCTCACCACATCCATGAACCTCCTTCTTGGCCTTCCTCTTTTCCTCCTACCTGGTGGCTCCATCCTTAGCTTTCTTCTACCAATATAATTCATGTCCCTCCTCTGCACATGTCCAAACCATCTCAATCTCGCCTCCATCACCTTGTCACCAAAACATCCTACATGCGCTGTCCCTCTAATTTACTCATTTCTAATCTTATCCATCCTCGTCACTCCCAACAAAAACCTCATCAGGAAATAATCTTATCTGGATTTGTGCTAATTTGTGTAATCATAAACACTACTCTGTACCTGTCCCATGCCTCTAATTCACAGCGGGCTCTTCAGACATGGGTTAAATGCATGCATTGAGGATAGCGAATACTGAAATTAATATTTAAACACGTTCAATATCTAATCCAAAGTTATTTAAGAGTTTTGCACGTAGGACGGAGTTTTAATAAAACAGAGGTGTGTTTCACTTACACATAACTTTGATCACAGACTGAAGCTCATTTTTCTTGTGTGATGGATCAGAGGACTGTGTGAGTTTGATGTAACGACAATATGTCAAGCTGGATTTAATGTTAATTAATAATTAATATATGAATTGAAGTAATTATTCATTATATAGTATCATCCTTTTAAAGTCAATGAAATTTGTCTGGTTTTTTTTCATTGACATCAGAGGAAGACATCAGAGGAGACAGCATTCCCCCACTCCTGAAAGATGATTTCTCATTATCTTGAGGATTGAATATCTTTCCTTTAATTTGTTCCCCCCTTTTAATCGGGGTCGCTTATCACACAACAGCTACCAGTGAGTGAGGATGAAGGCTATCACATGTTTTCACCGGGGAATGTGAAGCCAACCGATTGCATCTCATCTGAGGGATGTGCTGGACAAGCAAGTCTGATCCCTGGACCCCTACCTTGCACCTTACAGGGCTTGCTGATAACAGCTTGGTACGAGATACCACAGCACACCTTCGAGATATTTCCGAGAGTCTTAAAGTTTTAAAAAACAAATTATTGATATTTACATTTTTATAATTATACTATACATTTATTTCATTTCTTTTATGTTATAGAACAGTCATTGAAAGCATTTCATTGCATGCATGTTTTGTTATGTAAGTGACAAATATTTTTTATATAATATAAATTAAGAAATGTTTATAATTTTATATTTTTACTTTATTTTTTATTGTATTTCTATTGCATATAGTCAATTCTATTTTAATCATCCTTGCTACATTTTCTTGCTTAATATAACCTCACTAATTATATTAAAATACATTTTAATTCTACATTTTATTATTATTATTTTTTCATCATGTTTTGCTTTATGTCATAGACCAATCATTAAAGGCATTTCACTTAGTCTATATGGTTGTCAAAGTGATCAATAATGTTTAAATATAATATAATGTAATATAATATAATATAATATAATAAACTGAGTATTGCCGTATGAAGCTATAGTATATATCTGCAGAACAATAATGGTTTATGATTCCAGCATTGGTTGACACTCCTTTCATTCTGGTTCCTTTTAACTCTGGCTCATTATAGAACAAAAACTACATCTGGATTTCGGAAAAGCTTCTTCAAGTGCTTTGATTGATTCACTGATCTCGCTCTCGTCTGCATCAGGACTGTGCCAGGCCATCTGATGACCTATAGGACAGTTTTTTATGGAATACGCTTTGAGACAGGAAGGAAGTAACTGTCAGCTGTCATATGGAGTATCTGGATACATCCAATCCATCTTCATTAGATTACAACACCATATGTATCTTTGGAATGGTAAGAATTCTTTCTCCTGGTTAGAATTAGAAACATCTTCACTCAAAATTTCTAAGAAGAGGACAAGCGAAAGTGTATGTGTGCCCAATGTGGATAATGAGGATGGAAACATGGCTGAAAAGAACTGGAACACTGCATAAAGTTTCAGTTCACTCTCCTGAATAGAAAACTTTCTGGTATTTCATTTTCCCGGAATGTGTGAAACTCCAGATTGGTTCGTGTGAAATATTGAATAAGACAGTTTGAAAATTTACACACACACACACACACACACACACAAATAAATATAAATATGAAAATATCTTTGTTTCTTTTTTGATGTTTACAGTATCTGTTTGAGTCCATTCATGTTTTTCCTTTAAATGCTGCTCTTTTGATGGACATGTGCTGAGTTTCAGAAACTCACAGCTGTGTTTGATGGGCACGCACAAAAACACACCAGCTTTTTCTTTTCCTCACTCCTTTGGGAAGCTGTTTAGTATTTTAAAAGCATGTCCATTGAAAGTAGCCCTCTCTCTGTCTCTCTCTCTTTTTCCTCTATCCTTCTCTCTCTCAGTTTCACTCCTGCTATCCGTCACAGAGCCCGTGGAAAGAACATGGAAGTAATTTCACTCTTCACCATGCACATCTGGACTGTACATTTACTAGTTCTATAACAACATGCCATTCTGACAGAGCTCTCTTCAGCGTTTCCAGTAGTCACTGCACTTAGGCAGATAAGATTCAAGTGATTATAGCTGTTAATAAATGCAAAAGAAAATCTAGAAAAAATGAAGGTCAATTAGGCATGGAACAATCACGTGTGAAATTGAATTAATCTACTGCAAAAAGAATTACACGTATAAACAAACACATTTTAAAAATCACATGTACTTAAAAAAATAATCTGCACAGAAAACTATAATGGGAATAAATCAGAAAATGAACAAAAACGGTGTGAAATTATCATGTGGGGGGAAAAATTGGAAAATAAATGAATCGTTTCAAGAACATGAATAATGAACCATGTGTAAAGCAAGCATATGAAAAGAAAGTCATCATGTGTAAGAAATCAAAAGAAAATAAAGGAAGCCTGTAAAATCTTTCTGAAAATAACTTATTAATGTAAAAAAAAACCCTAATAATTAATTAATAACATCCAAAAACAAACCATGAAAAAAAAAAAATCAAGTGAAACTCAATAAATTCTGAAACAAATATTGAACTGCAAATACGTACATAAGAGTAAAAAAAAAGGAACTAAAAATAAAAGTGAACTGTGTAAAAAAACACATGATAATACATGAATCATATGTAAAGGTATGTTTAAAATAAAATTAATTGTGTAAAAGAAATATAACAAATATAAAAAATAAACAAGATGTATAAACTAAATCATGTGTAAAGACAAAATGACAATAAATTATTCATGAAAGAAAAAAAAAAGAGTAAACGATTGTCATTGTAAAAAAAATCACTGGAATTAATGATTTGCTCTAAATACATATAAAAAACGTTTCAATTTTATGTGATTCTGTCGTTATTTATTTATTTTTAAACAGAACTAAACCTTATCTCATTAGAATGATAAAAATGATCTAAAATAAAAAGTGGGGAA
>MU551610.1:3884617-3931514 GCA_024362625.1 Silurus asotus | reverse complement strand
GTAGGTGTAACGATCATGCCCGTATTTACTCTGATGCACAATATTCACATCAGAAATCTCACACTCATCTTTAAATCCCTTCTTCTCACATATTAAACAGCCATACATTATTTGGGGATTGATCAATGAATAAACAACCCAGCAATTTTGGACACTGCTTGAAAACGCGCTCATTTTCCGACAGTACAAAAGATAGAAAGTCACACGACACGGCTAGTGAAGTGCAGTGGCTGATGGGTAGTGTAGCTCATAATCGTGTCACGTTTGCAGATCTGACAGTCAGGCAAGGTTAAAACCCGTCATAGACGAAGTTTTGACTATATATCAGACTTTTGTCTTTTTTTTTTTTTCCTGAAGCACATAGGGAATGAATAAAACAGAAATCAAGCTCTGACAAAAGACTGACACCTTCCACATCTTTGTTCATTCTTTAGAATTAAATAAGTTAAAAAAGACCATTCTTTTTGATTTTTTTTAAGGTTACACCATCATGACAACACATTGAAGCTGAATGTTCGAAACCTGTTTGTACGGTGTCTTTTTATTGGCAGAATGACTGACAAAACAAAAATAATGCTGCGACAGACAAAAATGGAACAAAATAGTTTTTCTGATTATATTTTAGATTATGCATTTTCACCTTCTATGGATTTTTCAGTTCTGAGAATCAAACTGTTCAGGATGTGCTGCTATTGGATACTTTACTGTTAGCACCTTAATATCAATTCATTTGTAATAACAGCAGGTTATTACTAAGTGATTTAGCAAATCAGCTTATTACCAAATATTATGATATATATTTGATTCTGTCCGCTTCTCCCATTAGGGGTCCCTTTCTTAACGCAACCCTCCCTATTTATTCGCGCTTGGGACCGGCACTAAGGCTTGTGCAACCCTAATGGCTGGGGTTGGTTCCCTGACCAGGGATCGAACCCGGGCCGCAGGGGTTGAGAGCGCCACATCCTAACCACTAGACCACCAGGGAACCTCAAATACATACATATATATATACATATATCTACATATATATACATATATAGCATATCTAATAAAATGTGTAGGTTTTATGATGAGGTTTCTCTGTACAAGTCCCTTTAAAAGTGTTGTTACTATAGAAAGGATAGCTTTTAAGAACAAGAGTGTTTTAATTAACGGCTTCTAATCAATCAGATTTGAGAATTCAGCACCGTTTTACACTTTTACACAGCAATACAGTGATACACATTGATCACTATAATTTCCACACACTAAACAAAATGTTACAGAAGGGGGTCTAAAGCTAATGGAAAGCAAAATCTCTGCAGAACATCCTCTGTGTCCTCAGGTGATAATATGTGCTGACCAAATGAAGATTTTGCCACATATCTCACATTTCTCAAAATTTCATAAGACACTATTTTTTCAACTCATTCCGAACTTTAATTTATTCAATTAATTTAATCTCTAGAACCACAGGCATGAGGTGGGAAAACACTCTAGATTAATCATCCATCCTCCACAAGCTTTGAGCTAAATAAAATAAACAGGAATCCTGCCAGGGAAATAGTCCAACTTTCTCCAATCTGTACTCAGTGTACCAGAACAATATCTAAAACAATTATAACTTTATAATACATACAACTACATAACTTATAAAATAGAACAATATGTCCAAATAGTGATGTGCCAGTTCTAAACCTTGGGAAATGAACAAGTCTGTGGAGAACAGCGAGCAGAACTGGAGCACAGCCTGAATTTAACAACAAAAAAGGTGATGATTCTGTTTTCTGTTTAAAACTAAGTATCATACATTAATAACGTCATTCCCTTTTGAATACAGGTGCATTGAGGACTGTGTTGTCAGCAAAAGGTGAAGACCTCTTGCATTGCTGTCAAAATGAGATGTCAATGCAGGTTACAGCAAAATAGCTTGAAAAAAGATTACAAATAAAACAATGTTGCCGTCTTATAGTTTTTCTGCACCTCTATTGTCCTTCTACATCTCTACAATATCTTTCTACATCTCTACAGTGTCTTTCTACACCTCTACAGTGTCTTTCTTTATCTCTAATGTCTTTCTACAACTCTACAACTGTCTAACAACACATTTGCGGCATTTAGCAGACGCCCTTATCCAGAGCGACGTACAAAAGTGCTTTGAGTCTTTAGCAATGAATAAATCTACACTGGTACGCAAGATTGCAAACTTAATATAAATATAACTCTTGAATTTTACAAACCTTCATGGATGAGTGATCATCCATGAAGGTGTCTGTCAAGCATGCCGAGATCCGAGCGGAAGCTTTGGTATCTGATGGAGGGAAAGAAAATATAACTTGAGTTTCATCTGCATAGCAGTGGTAAGAAAACCCATGTGAGGATATGACTTCAACAATGAAGTGGGTATAGAGGGAGAAAAGAAGGGGACCAAGTACTGAGTCTTGTGGGACACCAGTGGTGAGTCTGCATGGGGCACCAAACAAAAAAGAGAGGAGGGGGGGGCAGAAAGAAAAAAAAGATGGAAAAACACAACAAAAGACATCTGCACTAAATAAAAATTGAGCAGTGGAACTTTCTGTAAACAATAAAACCTAATACATGATTAACATAAAATAAAAACTGAACGTAGAGTGTGTGAGGTTAAGAATGTGTGTGTGTGTGTGTGTGTGTGTGTGTGTGCGCGTGTGTGCGCGTGTGTGTGTGTGTGTGTGTGTCTGTTATTTACTCTTTGCACCCACTCTTGGTTGAAAATGGAAGTATAGAGCAAATGGAAAGCGAATTATCATTTCTGGTGTGAAGGCTGTCTCCATCCTTCATACACCGAGAACGCATTTCATTTCAGATAAGGCTCACAGGCTCAACACACTCAAACACACACACAAAATCGCATGCCACCGTCTCTGCGTCTAATAATCTGTGTAACGCTCTATCTCATTTCTCTTTCAATCACTTGTCTTCAGTTTTTTTGCTCTGCCTCTTTGCTGCCATCTCTCCTATCTCTTGACTTTTATCTTCTGCTCTTTACCCCTTCCCTCTTCTTTCTCGTTCTCTCTCTTGGGCCTCTGGAGTGTCCGAACTGATATGAAGCGCTGCGTCTGTCCAGACCTAATCTGTAAAGAGACCAAAGCAAAGGCCGCAATTTCAACCAGACTCAAAGATGCAAGAGTGTGACGCTGTAGTCTTGCACTAGTTGGCCTATAAAGAGCATGGATAAGTAGTCTTGGCTTTCTCTCTCTCTCTCTTTCTCTCTCTCTCTCTCTCTCTCTCTCTCTCTCTCTCTCCCGCTCTCTATCTTTCTTAAAGTCCATCTCTTTGCAGTTATGCAACATAGCCCCTTGAGAAACCTGCGATAAAACATTCCCTGCTGCGTTAAATTTGGTTCTGATAAGTGTACCTAAGTGTTCATTTCGGTTTTTGCGATTCTTCCGAAGGCTATAAGTTCCTCATTGCTTTAGACTGTGTTTAAGATTACATTCTGTTATATTAATTTTATTCTGAGATGGCAGATCAGACCGGATCTTGCTTGCTTTGTTCAACCTTTATTCTCAAAGTAACATTTTTTTTATATGAAGTTAACAAAGAAAAGTTGACTATTTTTATTACATCTTCAGAAGATTTAAATGAAGTTAGGATTAAAATACATGAAAGCATGATCTTATAGGATAATAAGGGAATGGTGAGATACAGCCAGATGTCAGATGGTGTTACTAAAACATTTCAACATGTAGATAGACAGCAATGTATACCTAATAGTGTAATTTAGTGTAAAACCTTTATCAACCAGCAATTTTTTTTTCTTTCAATTTGTTATATTTAATTGTTTTATCTGGAGGGCAAATGCTATGACCTGTATATAAATTCTATAAAATCTATCAATAAATGGTGTTGAGCTCTCAGGGTTTCTACTAGCATACATTTAGAATCACTGACCTATGTCAATATAATTTTGTCTATGAATATGTATATAATTATTCCCAATAGTCTATTCTCTTTATTTTATAGCTTTTCTCTATGGTGCACTTACATCAAGTGTAACTTTACATTGGAGGAAATTGTTCATCAGATTTTAGCAGTCATAACATGTACTGCCGTAACGCTAGCAGAAATTAACAGCAGTGGCTCTTGTCAGCTTCAAATCCATATTGCTTGAAGCTGTTGCTTCAACCAATCAGACTGCGACTTGCTTACCCAAGGCCCGCTAACAAGCAGAGGATAATATCTGCATTTTCAAGTCCTTTGATCAGATGGTCAGAGAGTGCACCAGTCAGAGCTGGTCAACTGCATCTGCAGCAAACTGCACAAGCTCAAAAATACTTGTGTGGATTTAATAGCTGCGTTTTTCTTTCCACAGCAGCTGACAGAGGAAGAAATTGATTCGGTTGAAGATACACTTAATCTTTTCAAGAAAAGCTGGACGTCATGAGGAAAAGTCAGACAAAACACTTGAAAACAGTCGTCAAGCTTTTTCATGAACCATTTGTACTTTTGCGGTTTCTTTCCTTTAGAATTTGCACAAAAACACACAATTTGCCTTTGTTTCAAATCTCGTGGAAAACCATATTGCACAGAAAAATGCACAGAAAACCCAGGGTCATTTTATGAGGTTAATATCGATGATTCTGCTAGAGATGATGTAAGCGGGTGGTGCAGCTACGGCTGCAGTGAAAGGAGACGTGTTAAATTGTGTTCATTGGGTTTCTTGCTTTAGTAATGCTCTATCAGATTCCTGTCTGTGGTTCAGCTCTCTGTTACACTTCGTTTCTCTATAATATTGATAATTTCTCAAGCTGTGATGTCAAAATGATGATATTAAGAGGTGGATTGATTCAGGCAGGACACCACTGAAGGCCTTGGTGTGAAATGCACGACCTTCCTTTGCCGCTGAGAAAGCAGAAGAACAAGAGCAGGAACAAAGAAGAGATAGCACATGTAAGAAAGGTTTAATTAATTGAAAGGATAGGGTTCCATGTTCATGTATTGTATAAAAAATCTCTTGAGGCATTTCTTCTGAATTCATTTGACTTCCATGATGTAGTTAGTCGCTTTTAACAGGCTAATTAAGGGAACACGGGAGTTTGATCTGCTCCTAATGCCTAATCCATTTAAGGATTCAGTAGCATAGAGGCATTTAAAGACAATTATCTCGAATCTTGGATACAGAGTGAACAACATGAAGGAGATACTGTAGCTGTATATAAATGCATGCGCATGTTTTTCCATTTGTGTCTCAGAAAAATTCAGCGGAATGAAACATGTTTCATTCATGTAGCAGCATCAGCCGACTTTCAGCCAAATCCCTTTAATACAAATATACGTACCGGCAGCGCTACGAGGTTATAGCGCTAATAATAAATGCTGATCCTTTTTGATATGATTTTCGGCAGACGGTCGATGTCCAGAGCAATCGTTTGGATCACCTCAAGGGCAGGGCCATGTCTCCGAGTGAGAAAATGGGACACGCTGAGCAGTTCAATTTAAAAAAGCTAACAGGTTCATGGCTCTCAGCTGCATCACAAAGTCTCAAAGTCACAACAGGCATACAATAAACTATATGTACATCATATAGCATTGTTTCTGTTGGACATTTTGCCGTTTGCACATGTAAATCATTTTTCAGATTTCAACAAAATGCAGTGGATATACAGGCACACAAACAATACAGTACAGTGTACAAATATTATGGAATAAAAGTCCTCCAGAGGTGTGTGTGTGTGTGTGTGTGTGTGTGTGTGTGTGTGTGTGTGTGTGTGTGTGTGTGTGTGTGTGTGTGTCAATCAATCCATCAATCTTTATTTATATAGCACCTGAAATCTACCAGGTAGAACCTAGGTGCCGAACAAAGTAAATTGCCCTTTATGTGTGTGTGAAAGTCTCAGTAGACTAGGTCACCTATATTATTATTAATAAATGTGTGTGTAGGACGGGTTGAGGTAAGTTTGACTTTTCTCAGGATCAGAGAACAAGTATGCAGGAATAGGAAGTGAAGCAGCGGAGAGGCGTCCTTTACAAGCCTGATGGCCTGTGGGAAAAAACTTTTTTTAGCTTTAAAGTTCTGGCTTTAGCACTCCTAAATCCTTGATAGTAAATCTCTATATAGGCAAGATCAAAATTCAAGTTGGATGGAAATGATGTATGCATGCATGGTTTTGTATGCAAACATTTAAAACATAGAGTATATTGTTTCAATTTATTATTTATTAAAATGCAAACACTGTCACAATTTATATATTCTACTTAATCTTGATTTATTTGTATACAAGATCTGAAAGACCTGAATTTGCCATCCTGACTGTACATTGTGTAAAAAATACAAACTCAATGTATTTGAATACACTTGGCAATAAACTCCTTTCTGATTCCAAAACTTGGTTAAAATAATGGGAAAAGTTTAGAGATGGAAACGATTGCCAGCATACATTTGCTTTATTCAGCATTATGGTAATTTTATTGACACTGAAATAAACTGCATAAAGACTGCACTTCCCAGTTGATACCCAAGACTCATCCATTTACGATTAAGACTGAATCAGACTGAATCCTGTTTTTAAACCCATCAGATTATCACTATACTCCTACACCTTCTACCTTTACATTTCATTTATTTTATCACATTATGACATCAACTCAACCAACTTGCATGGCACGAATCTGGGCAGACATTTTTTTGGACTCTAAGGTATTGAGCATCTTATCAAATGTGGTCTTGGTTTTACTGAACATTTTTTGAAATTATTTTGTGTTCTCTTTCATGTAGATAACAAACCAGCCATAGATGCAAATTACCTAAAGCACCTGGAAAAGGAATATATTGAGGGTTTTCAGTCTCCTACATGACCCCTTCAACCCTCATATGTCTTCACTAGATCTTAGCTAGTCCTGATTTTAGACTTGGTAATGTCAGTGTTGATAAAGTACTGTATAATTTGCAAAGAAAACAAAATGGGACTTCGTAAAACTTGTTGAAAAGCAAGTATTTATTTCATGTCCAAAACCAAAACCTTGAAAATGTACCAAATAATACTTGGGTGATGCAAATGGTCTCTTTGAAATTGAAATTTATTATTGACTTTATAAAATTTCTGGTGTTCATGTGAATGTCAGGCCAGAGTTGAGAACCACTTGTTTGTGTCTGTGGTAACTGGAACATAGCTGGATTCAGCAGCTGAAAGAGAGGAACATTGAGGTGTTTGGATTGAGATTGCCCCAGATCAAAACCCATCTTTCTGGCAGACTCGGAAATTCCTTACAATAGTATACAGCTTTTGATGCTGATGCTTCTGGCTTGCTAATTAATGATCTGAAGATATAAACCTAGAATTACAAAAGTTAATTTGGCCATTATGCAATACAGACAATTTTCACAGCATGAATTGAACATACTGGCCTTAAAGTCAAATCATAATGTATCATCAGTTGGTAATCCCTATGAATGTGCTAATATTCTCTATGTGAACTGGTGCATGGTGGATATAAATTTGTGCAATACAAAAAAGCACATTCATATTTTAACACCCTAAATGAAGACACACTTGGACAATAAACAGTCTGTCAATGACTGACAGGCCAACAGCTGTGATATGATGAAAAATAATTACTTAGACCAACTCTACTCTTTTCCACACTTCTAGAAGAGAAAGTGTCCCCATGGACGACATAATCTAACTGGCTAAATTACCCACCTAACTACCTCTAAAGATGTCTTTATCCAGAGTAAATTATTTTGTTTATTCAGCAGTTGTATAACACCAATTGTCCAGGCATGGAAACCTCTTGTTGTTGAACTCGTCTTAACCCCTGAGCTACTTTACCCCTACTTAGGTATTCATGCCTGAGTAAGACAATGCATCAGCTATGTCTTAAAAAGCATTTATTGTAAAAATGTGTCATCTGTTTCATCTGTCTGCATTTGAATGCATTAATTTATTTATGTCTGTAAAGCTGCTTTGTCCATATCAAAAAACCTGAATTATAGTTATATAGCTTTACTTTTATTATTTCGAAAGTGACTAATACGTTGTTGGCAATATTTTATATGTAGGTGGATTTCTCCTCAATAAACGCTCTGAAGTGCGTTCTCTCAGCACCACTGCTGCGTATCACAACACTGGAGTGTCCTGAGAGTCACATAGAATACAGATTAACAGGGCAGAGGGAGAGCTGCTTCTTCCTGGAGACAGAACAGGAAAAGTTTTCTTTTTTGCACTACAAAAGGCCTGTTTGCTGTCTGCCTGAACCAAATAAATAAAAACAAACTATCTGTACCATATTGAATTGCATAGCATCATATTTTTTCCTTTGCATTTTATTGCATTGTGTAAATTAAATTGAAATCTGATCGCACTGCATAGTAATAGAGGAATCACATCACATCACATCGGTAGAATCGTATCGCATTGCATCGTGTCAATAGCCCCAGGTTAAGATCTCCGAATAACTCTTCATAACTCTCTGCTCTCCCATTCAGCCATTGCTCTCAACTTTGGGGTAACCATGGACAATCAACTGTCGTTCTCCTCACATGTTGCTAATGTGGCTCGTTCCTGACGATTACTTTTCTACAACATCCAAAGGATTCGGCTATTTCTGTCCACACGGGCTGCCCAGGTGCTTGTTCAGTCTCTTGTCATTTCAAGACTGGACTACTGCAGCTCTGCTGGCAAGTCTTCCTCTGAATGCTACTCGTCCACTGCAAATTATCCATAACCTAGCCGCAAGATTTGTGCTTAATCTGCCCAAATTCTCCCACACCACTCCACTGTTGCTCCCTTCACTGGCTTCCAGTTGCTGCATGTGTCAGATTTAAAACACTGATGTTTGACTGCAAGGCCAAAAATGGATCAGCACCATCTTACCTCAGAGACCTCATCACAATGCACCACACTGTCTGGGATCCTCCAGCACTGCTCAACTGGTACCACCTTTTCTCAGGGTAAGAGGTAAGTTACTTGTAAGCTCTTCTCTGCTCTGGCACCGAGGTGGTGGAATGAACTACCACTAGATGTCTGAACAGCGGAGTCCCTGGGTATCTTCAAGTGAAAGGTAAAAACCTTCCTCTTTCTGGAACACTTTCCAAGTTTGCTTTGTTAAAAGAAAATCCTCTTAACAGAGTTGTAGGCTGATTTATCTTGAGTTTAAAATCTAGTGTACCAGTGTGGATAACTTTTGTACGTCGCTCTGGAAAAGGGCTTCTGCTAAATGCTGCAAATGTAAATGCAAATGTAAATGTGGCTGCTTCATATGTATCTTTAATGTATCGTGTCATTGGCTATGCATTGAGATGCGAATTGCATTGGCCCCAGCTATGGAAATGCAAATCTCTATTGAGTATTGTTGACTACCTCATTTGCATCAAATCCTTTTCACATCAATCGAAGTGTTAACATTTAACTACCGCTTACTTGTTAAGCAGCTGAAGAAAAAAAAAAAAGATAAAGCCCATAAAGCAAATGTGGTGAAAAACACCTTCATTTAAATGTTGAGTAAAATTAATGAAGGCCATTACAAAACAACTAAAGGAAGCAGGGGGATCCAGAAAAAGCGCTTTGCTAAAATGGCAGTCAAGACTTGTGAGCCTTGCAGGAGGACAATAAATGGACTCGTTTCATTTCACGGGCTGCCAAGTAATCATGTTTGTAAAGCCAGTAAAAATGTGATAGATATCACCTCAACTGCTATTTGTATGTATAAAATAAAAAGAGTGTGTCCAGTGTAAGGGCATCTGCCACATGCCACAAAATGTAAAATTGAAGATCAAAAATGGGTTGTGATTAAAGAAACACGAGAGAGGAGATCAGTGTCAGTCTTTCTCAAGCAAGGACAGAATAGAGTAAACCTTTTTTACTAGTATTATTATCCTAAGATTTCTGAGAACACTTCATGCAAACTTCTAGCACTTAGATTATTTTACCTGACTGCTTAAGCAGCAACAGCAGTTACTTAAGGCAGTGACACTGGTTGACTGCAGTTGTCAGAGGTGGCGAAGAGCGGAATTTAGAGTTTCGGAAGTTTTACACCAAAAAAACTTGATACAGGGAATTTAAAAGTTAAATCTAACCTAAGAGTAGTAGTTTTGCCCCCCGAGATAAGGTACCTATGCTAAAAAACACATTTGCTTTTACAACAGCTTGTTGAGGATGCAAATCCTCTATTTAGATTTTGTGCCTGGTGCTTCATAATGGCTCATAATGTTTCATAGTCCCTGTTCAACAGTCCACTTTCCATTCGCAGACAATTTACAACACACCTAAAAACCTTCCCATAAATTTTAACTCAATATTCCCAGCAGTCCTCAAGTACTTCCACAACATATCTCTGATTCGTCCTAAAAAGCTTTACCAAATATGCCTATGTTAATTTGTCTCTTCTAATGCTAGGGCGCTTCAGTGCCATCTACAAAAAGCACACTTTATTTTAAGTGCACCAGAGCATATCCTCCACATTGCAGCCAGTCTGGCACCAGCAATATCTGGGTTCCACTCCATATTTGTGTTATTCTTTTAAATGTATTTGATGTCAATCATCAACAATCCTAGATACACTATATAGATAAAAGTATTCAGACACTTTTCTAGCTTTAAGTTCTCCAAATAAATACAACAAAGTTTGAGGCACACAATTGTTTAGAATGTCTTTGAATGCAGTAGCATGACATGTCGTCTTCACTAAAACTAGGAGACCCAAACCTGTTCCAGCATGATGATGCCCCTGTGCACAACCTCAGCTCCATGAAGATTTACTGTACATGGGTTGAAGTGGAAGATCTCCTGCTGTAGAGCTCTGACATTAACCCTATTAAACACCTGGGGGATTCATTGAAATGCTGACTGCACCCCAGGCCTCCTCACCCTAAATCAGTTCACATCATTACTTTACACCCCCTTGTAGCTGAATGAGCACAATTCTCCACAAGCACAGTGGAACCTATTTTAACAGGAAATATCGATTAATGTGAAATGTTTAAAAGACACATATAAATCTTCTTCTTTCAGGAAACTGGTCTGCGGTATTTAGCGTTCCAGGAATAAAATGGCTCCCTCTAGAGTGAGGGAGGATTGACAAGAATGACATCGAGGCAAAGTGATCCTTAATAGAATCCATTGCAAGCACCATGACTCAAGGAATGTGGTACTGTGTCTCGGCAAGAAATTTGTAAATTATATTCAGATTGTCAACCTTTAGCCAACACACTCTGTATTAAGATAAATGTCCTACATTTATGATACACCATTATCCAGAGCAACTTACAATTATATAATTTATAATGAACAGACAGTGCTGCGATTGGAACTCACAACATTCTGATCAGAAGTTCAAAATTAAACAACTTTTTTCTAGATATCTTTAGAGGCAAGACATACAGGTAGTTGGTGTGAAAGAGGCAGATGTAGAGGACAGAGTGGTATGGAAACAGATGATCCGCTGTGGTGACCCCTAATGGGAGCAGCCGAAAGAAGAAGAAAAAGAAGGAGAAGAGGATCTTTATAGGAGATGCAATGTACAAATCACCTTCATATTTTAACACCATAATTGGGGACACACTTGGACTTTCAACAGTCTTCTGATGACTAACAGGTAATTTGCCCTCACAAAGATGGAATATGATGAAGATTCCTTTGCCTACCATTCAAAATAATCAATAAGACCAACCTTCCTCTTTTGGATATAGCTAGATAAGAAAAGGGGCAGAGTTAGAGCTATAATATGATTATTAAACTAACATGATCAACATAAACTAACCTTTCTTAATTTACTTTATCCAGAGCAATTTACAGTTCTAGAAGTAGACCTATAGTATATTATGCATCATTAAACTAACATTGTTAACATAATCTATTCCATTTAATTTAATTTATCTTTACCCAGAGCAACTAACAGGCTTCTCATTTATAAAACTGAGAAGTGTACACAACACACATTGCCCAGCCAGGGCAGCTCAGTGGTGATGGGATTCAACTCACAACTGTCTGATAAAAATGTCATCAAGCTAGCATACCCCAAACTAGATAACAATATCCTGACTAACACAGTGCATCACTAATATCATGAACATATTTAAACAAAATTTAACGGGAGCTACAGCTTTCTTGTCAACATCTGGCTTCTGTTGCTGTTTTATTTTTAGAAAAATTCAAATAGCCTATGTAGTTTTTTGCATAGGCTAAAAACTCCGAATCTGTATGGTTGCTGGTTTTCCTACTCTAACACTTAAATAGACTTTATTACTGTCAGTTGATTTTTTTAAAGAATACTTAATCATTAGAATTCCCAATAACTATTTTACATATATCCTAATCACCCACCTCCTATACAGTATATCATATAGTATAAATTATATATTAGATCCCAATTTAGAGCTTCCAGAAACGATTAGCTAGTCAAGGCTATCTAATTCAGATAATATTCTCCAAAGCTCCAATTACAAACTGCTTAACAAGTACCCCAGAGACTATCATACATGTAAATATTTAATACTATGTTTTATGTAATATAGTACTACAAAATCATTTTAAAATGAAGGAGCAGAAGTGCTACATGTACATGCCCACAGTCCTCGCATATTTAAAATGGTTCATGCTCAAGTAGGTTTTTATTGTCCTTTTGTACATTTTATGCACTTCGGAATGAATGCCAAATTTTCCAGGACCGTAGTGTGACACATGGCAATACACTAGACAAGTATGCAGTATTATTTATGCTAATTAAACAGAACAACAGAACTGTAAGCTATTATGTAAGTTAACATCGAGTAATGCACCAAGACTATTTGGTCAGCAGCAAAAAGAGTCTCTTAAATAAACAAAAACAATATAAATAATTAATGTCTAATGCTGTACTGAAGCTTCAGGTGATCAGTTGTGTGTCAAGAGTTATCCTGGGGTTATGGGTCTGAAGAGTGCAGGTGAGCATTAGGAGGCAACAGGTTGTGGAGTATTCTGATTGCCTCAGGAAAGAAACCATCCTTGAGTCCTCACTTAGTCATTTATCTTTAATGAGGCAGTGTATCTCATCCCCTTATATTTAAAAGGATCTAATAAACAATTAATAACTTATAATGTAGGGGAAAAAAGTTATTAAGATATGTGAAAACTTTATAAAGTGGATAACACATTCATATGCGTAGACCTATATGATAGTTTTTATATGTTGGGCCAGGTTCCCCACATATCGACACTTTTTCAGAAGCAAATGTGAAAATGAATGGCAAAAAACTAAATTTTAACATTTGCCTGCGATGTATTGTGTGTTTCGGGGACAGAGCATTCTTCTAGTTTGTGTACAAACGTTGTGCTTAGAATGAAAGTATCAGCTAGCTGACTCCTGTGGTAGAGATCTGTAGAACCTCCTTAACATTTTCTGGACAGGAACATGAACTGCAGTTTCAAACATAATCAATTAGATTCTGATTGCTGCTGCATTGAAGAAAGTATGGAATGACTAATAAAAGTAAGATGACTTCCACTGTAAATACATACTGTACATTACAGCCATATTCTTTTCTCCACATTATTTTCTCCCAGCTTTTTTGGAAATTGCAGTGGTGGGCCATGCATATGGTACCTGGGCCCTCAGTAAGGATTTACCTGACTTAATCCACCTCTTAATACCACCACTATCACGTTGCAATTATAGAAACCATCAATACAATACAAAAACACAATATAACAACTCGTGGCAATAAAGAGATAAAGGCATTTAGCATATATACCATCTTTACTAAAACAAGAAACTCGGTTAAGACTCCAAACCTCTACACTACAACCGCAACTGTGCCACCCACATCATCTGGAGCAGTTCAGAATCAATATTTGTCTAATAGCATGACAAAAAAATGACATAAAAAATTTAAATAAAATACAACATACTCACCAGAGATGCATACTCATAATGCATACACATAATTTGCATCGCTCTTCAGAGGCTGTAAGCCACACGATAACTTTTGGGAATAAATTAATACAATTTCATGGAACAAATATTAGAATTTAGGTTGTAAATGTAGATCAGTGCTTCTGATAGTGTTTAGGCCAGCAGAGAAGTCCTTGCTGCCCTGACCACCCGCCACTGAAAAATTGGGATCCAAGCATTGGGTCAGCCACGATGCTGCACACCTTTAAAATGAAAGGTTTAAAAGCTTGTTTAGGCACTGCCAAGTTATGAGAACTTGGCAGTGATGAATATTGAACCACCAACCATCTAACCAGTAATTCTGAGCCTCAACCACTGAACCACCACTACCCTGTTAATAGAAGGTCTGCACCTCAGAACACCAGCGATGGGAAGTAATGAAGTACAAATAGTTTGGTATTGTATTTACTTTTGTGGTATCAGTATTTACTTCACGATTTAGTTTTCAGGAGAGTGGTAGCTCAGTGGTTAAGGTGCTGGGTTACTGATCAGAAGGTCAGGGATTCAAGCCCTGGAATTGCCAAGTTGCCACCCGTGAGCAAACCTCTTAATTCTCGGCACACCAGGGGCGCTGTATCATGGCTGACCTCAGCTTCTGAGAAAGCTGGGATATGTGAAAAAAGAATTTCACTGTTTTATTAGGTATATGTGACAAAATAAAGGCAATTCTTCAGATAACTGTTTACTTAAACTCATTAAATTTTTTCACACAAATATCTTACATTTTCAAGCCAGGCTCATTACTTTATGATCATAAATCTCATTGCGTGCCATTTTCAGAAGGCAACATGGCTAACATGGACGAGACCGAAGGAGTCATTGATGTAAACATGACTGAGAACAGAGACTTTCCTGATCACCTGATCATTATCATCTGTTCTCTCCTTGTGTTCTATATGGTGGTTATTTAGCCTGGATTCATTGGGTAACAAAATAAAAATAATTTTATATCAATATATTATGATGTGAGGTCCAGTTACCAGAGTAACACTAAAAAGTAGTGGTAATTACTACTTTTTACTTAAGTACATGTCAGAGTCCAACCTTCTTTACTTTAACTTGAATAAAAAAGTATAGTCAGTACTTTTATCAGAGTCTTTTAAATGAGTATCTGTACTTCTACTTGGATCAAGTTGTACTTTTGGATATGTGCAATCTCTGCAGAACACACATGAAAACATGAGGTGGATGGACTCCAGAGGCAGAAGATAATATTAACTTCCACTCCTGTCAGCCATAAACAAGAATCTAAGATTCACGTGGTTATAGACTTCTCTCTTACTATACAGCAAGAAACCTGAAATAGACCAGGTGATATTTTTTTATATTTCCAGTTTATTTTGGGTGAGTTTGTGCCCATGATGTCCTCAGTTTCACTATATGGAAAAAATTATTGGGACACCTGAACTTGCCAGCTATATATAGTTCTTTTTCAAACTGTTATCGTAAAGCTGAAGTCACACAATTGTATGGAGTGCCTGTAAATGCAGTAGCATGAAACTTTCCCTTTTTTAAAGCAAAGATCTCCTGCTACAGAGCTGTGATCTCAACCCTATTGAACACCTTTTAGATGATTTGGAACTGCACCCCAAGCCTCCTCACCTCACCTACATCAGTACCTGATTTGTGTCTGAATAAGCACAAATCTCCACAGGCACACTCCGAATCTAGTGGAACAGCTTCCCAAAAGAGTAAACGAAAATTATATTAGCAAATTGGGATTAAATATGGAAAATAAAAGCACATACAATACTTATGACCAGTTGTTCACAAACCTTTGGCAATATAATGTACCTGTTCTTGGCTGATAGGACTAAAACTTGACGTGGTCTTCTGCTTTTGTAATCTATCTACCTCATGTTTTGATGTCTTGTGCATTCTGATATGCTTTTCTGCTCATGTGAGTTACTATATCCGTCCTGGGCAGCCTAAACAATTCTGGTCCTTTGACCTTGAAACAAGGTGTGTCTACGAACAGAACTGTCAGTCACTTAAGTTTTACCTTTTTTTATACTTCAAAGACTTCAGTTTGTGAAGATCCCAGATCGACAGTTTCTTAAACACTCAATCCAGCCTATTTGCCACTAACATCCATGCCATGGCAAAGTTGAATAGCTCATACCTTTTTTAACTTTATGTGAAAATTAACTGAAACTCTTGACCTGTATCTGCTTGATATTATACAAATTTCTATACACTACTGCTACCACCTCATTGGCTGATTTGCTAACTACATAAATATCCAGGTGTCCAGATGTTCCTAATACAGTGCCGGGTGAGTTTTTATGATTAAGTGGACTTTACAGCCATTTAATTTCTCATTACATGGAATTACATGCATTTTTATCATGTCTGAATATACAGAACCCTTATGGGGAAACTGAGGTTACTTTTGAAAGAACACACTTGTGGACATTCGCTTCAATGAGTTCCCCCACTGTACAGAAAGTTTACGAGAAAAGTCATTGGTGCTGAGTTCAGATCTTCATATGGATGCTGTGTCTAAGAGTCAGCAGGCATTATGCAGATTATTGCAGTGTTATTTTTGCCAAAAGAAATATAGCTGCTTTGGAGTTTTTTGTATTTCTAAACATCAACACAACCAACTCTCCTACCTTCTTTAAAAGAAAGTTGTGGATTGATCCAGCCTGAAGTCCTGAAGAATCTTTATTTAAAAAACAAAAAACAGTTCTTTCAAAAGAGCTGACACCTGAGATCATTCCATCAATGGTGAAGAGATAAATAACTATAATACAGAAACAATAAAATCAATGAGTCTGTTTCTTTCACCAATCAAAGTAACCAATCAAATAGGTTGTATTTTATTTACATTTTTATGTTTTGGTCATATTATTAGACAAATATTAATTCTGAACTGCTCCAGATGATGTATGTGGCACAGTTGTGGTTGCAGTGTAGAGGTTTGGAGTCTTAACTGAGTTTCTTGCTTTAGTAAAATGGTGTTCACCCTCCATATGTGAAATGCCTCTCTCTCTCTGTAATGCCACATGTTGTTACATTTCGTTTTTGTATATTATTGATGGTTTCTATAATTGTGATGTGATAGTGGTGGTATTAAAAAGTGGTAAGTCCTCACAAATTTTCCAGGTACCAAATGCACGGCACGCCAGTGTATGTATATATACTGTTTATATGTATATATATATATAGTGGAAAAGTCAGGTTTCAATACTTGCATATATTTAGGAGGTTTAATAAAATGAAGCAAATAGTTCACACATATTCACACAGGTAAATCTAGGCTGAATATTTCTGAGTGATGTCTGAATGAGAAAGATTCAGACACATTCCCTATACTTTTATGTTTTTATTTTTTCTACAACGATGGCTAATCTCTTACATCATTGACTCGCAAACTGCAAAATGATCGATCCAGGAATGATTCTTCATTCCTCCAGAGGTCCTTTTTTTTGTTTAAACTGTCTTTTTTTACCTCGTTATCAGAATTACGGCTTATTTTCTCCTTTCTCATTTCCATTGTTCTCCTCTTTCTATAAGTTGCAGCACTCTGGGGTAGTATCACAGCTCCTGCTTTTTATATGCACCAACAGATGAATCTGATTAGATAGATGGAAAAAAAAACACCACAGCAAAGTACAAGCTCTCTGCAGATCTTTATCCTATTGCCAGACATTTCTTCTGCCAAATGTGGTCTGTTTGTTTTCCTAATATTTGAACCTGTAATTATGATTCATAAGGAGAATTTATTTTCAAACTTCTCCTGTTTCGTGCTCATCGGCTAATTATAAACCTGAAATCAACCCAGTGCTGACATAAAGATGACTTCATACCAGTTCAACTTTTAAACCTAGATCTCAATCAAATTCAAAAGGTACAATAGTCAATATTTTTCAAGTACTATTAATATAGCTGTAATGTAACATATGTAGGGATAGAATAATACCAAAAATATCAATAGTAGTAATATGCATTTATAAATATAAAGATAAAGACATTAACTATACAGTTTGTATGATGATAATCTTTTCCAGAATAAGCCAAGGTGCAACATTCCATTATAGTAGTAAGAGCACACCAACACACCAAGGCAGCGATCTGCGGCACAATCTTATGCTGTTTGGTGCTCATTTTATTAACACAATCTGAACGCTCTATCAACTACTCATAAAATCTCAAAAGTATGAGGAAAAGTTGTACAATATATAACGAAAACTTTGTGGACCCATGACTATAAGATTGGTATGTGCTTTTTGAACATCCACATTCCACATTCAGTCCCCATTTGCTGTTATAATGACCTCCACTTTTCCAGGAAGATGAGTGAGTGTGTTTAAGGAGATTTATGCTTATTCAGCCACAAAGTAATTGGTGAAGTCAGATACTGATGTAGGTGAGGTGAGGAGGTTTGATGTGCAGCCAGTTTTCACATTTATTCCAAAGATCAATAAGGTTGAGGTCAGAGCTCTATAACAGGCCACTCAAAATCTTCTACTCCAACCTATGAGACTATATGCCCATTAAGCTGTCTTTGTGCGCAGGGATATCGTCATGCTGGAACAGGTTTGGCTCTCGTAGTAAGTGAAGGAATGAAGACGTCATATACAATTGCATGCCTCAATTTTGGTGGTAACAGTTTGGGGAAGAACCACATATGGCTGGAAAATTCAGATGTCCAAATACTTTATCCATATAGAACGTCTAAAAACGCCACATTCACAACCTTGCTTTTAATTGTTTCCAATTTCCCAAATGTTTAATAACTTACATAGAAGTACAGATACTTATATTAACATACTCGGGTAAAAGTTGAAGTAATGACTACACTTTTTTCCTCAGGGTAAAGTAGAGTTTGGGCTCTGACATGTACTTAATAAAAAGTAGCCATTACACCTACCTGTTTTAGTGTCATACTGATAACTGGATGGCACGTCATATTAATATAAGGATTGTCAATCGAATAAATATTAATCGTAATTATCGCATGATTGTCGTGAGTTAACTCACGATTAATCACAACCCACATTTTTATCTGTTTTAAATGTACCTTAAATTCATACTTTCCAAGTTTTTAATATTTTAATCAACTAGGGCAGGGACATATATTGATGCTTTACGCAATGTATGTTTATATTCGTGAAACCAAACTCAACATAGAGCATGAGGACAAAATATTCTTGTAAACATTTAAAAGTATTAATGATGTTTTAATTTCTCTAAATTATCAGGACACCAAACGGAACCTTTGTTATATTTCCACATGGACAGTTAATGAGGATATATCCGAGAAACTGTACCTTCTATAATTTCATACGGATTACAAAGCCGGAAAATATTTCTAATCGATGTGAAATAGTTTCTTTAAAAGTCAACTTTTCGAGCTTTCAATACATATATTTATTATGTGTGTGAGGCAAATATTCACTGAGATTCGGGTTGTTTGTCTGTGAAGAGAGATGACAGAGACGGCACCAAGTCTGTTTACTTTATTTTACAAAAGCACAGTGTTTTGTTGTTTTTATGAGTGTAGACTGAAAGTAGAGCCTTTACAGATTCGAAAGATGTTTTGTAAATGTATTGCCCTTATCTGTGCAATCAAAAAAAGACAGAGTAATTTTAGTTCGTTTTGGCGTTATGAGAAAAACAAAACTCGCTGGCGTGTTTGTCGAACCCAGAGGGTGAATTGCCGGATGTGTGCATCATGTCGGATTTTAGTGCTGAATTGAGACTTTAAAAAAGTACAATTAAAGTACACCTCAAAAAACACAAAACAAAAAGACACAGAAAATAACCAGAACCAAGGACAAAGAATGACAACAACCATGGGGAACAAACGGGAAGTGAGTGAAGAGTGAGGCAAGGAATAGCAATGAATTGGAATCAGGTTTGTGTGAGATGTTTGATCAGGACATGGAAGTGCAGTGGCTGCTGGAAAATTTGGTCTCAGGCCATAATCCTGACACACCATCCGTTTGGCCAAGATTTTACAAGAGCATGGTTTCCAGGAGGTAACATACAGCCTGACCGTCTCCTGCTTCCATATACACTGAACCTTCTGTCCGCTACACAGTATGTTCAGGAATTTCTAAAATCTATCTATCTATCTATCTATCTATCTATCTATCTATCTATCTATCTATCTATCTATCTATCTATCTATCTGTATGTATGTATGTCTGTCTGTCTGTCTGTCTGTAGATATACACACAAATATATTTATAATTATATAGACAATTCCTTTGCACTTTATTCAACATCTTTATTAGCAGGTTGTCGTTGCACTGTAATTCTGGTGTGTGTGTGTGTGTGTGTGTGTGTGTGTGTGTGTGTGTGTGTGTGTGTGTGTGTATGGGGGGGGTTTACTTCTGGAACCATTCTGTTTGAATGTAATGAAAAATTTACATCCATAGACAAATAAAGTTGTATTTATTTTCTTATGCAAAATGTTCTTTTACTGCATGTATTTATTGTTACAGACACACAGACACACACACACTGCACTCATATTTGTTTTACCATGGTACGGTGCACCTACACTTTAATACAGTGGAACCTGGTTATGTCAATGTCCTAGGGGGGTCGCCAAAAAGCATCGGGGTAACCGATGATCGAGATAAACGAAAATCAAAATGGCGGCAGTATATTAACGTGCTTGAAATTTCTTTATGTACATGATGTGCGTTAATAAATGAAAATGTGCATGCACGTGTTTTTGAAGGGTTTTTTTACACAACAGCGTTGCCGGGATTTGTTTGATGAAGTCATGCTATAAAATACATACCATAAATGTTTATCTGTCAGGAATCCACCTGCCACGCCCCCTTCGGCCCCCTTCAGCGTGTCAGAAGTTTTCTCGGCCGCTTTGTCTGAAGCTCCCGACTTTAATCGGGCCCATTTGGTGCTCGTTTATCGTCATCACCAGCTCCTATTTAAACTTCCACACTCTCACTGTCTGTTATTGTTGGTATATGTTGGTTCACAGCGGTCGTTGTTATCGCGCATGCGTATCACGGTACATGCCTTCCCACCGGCACTCTCTCAACGGCTGCTCTTTTCTTCCCAAAGCGCACTGCATTTTTTCCCCCCTTGTGCTCGAGATATTAGGGTTTAGCGACATAACCGATAAAAATTGCTTCGAAAAAGCAAGAATTTGGCGGTTCCACTTCAAAATGTCTACTTAATAGGGTTGAAGAGATAACCGAGTGGGAGATAACCGGGTTCCACTGTATTAAGATCATGAATCCTAAAAAATAAACTGTATGAGTTTTTATTACATAATGAAATACATTTTATTATTTAATCGACCATTTATTGACCAGCTTGAATATTTCTGCACACACACACACACACACACACACACACACACACACACACACACACACACACACACACACACAAGCTAACTATTTAATATGCCGTTCAGGTGTGCTAGGACAAATAAAAGACTGTAAAACCCTTATTTTATTGACTTGTTAGTCAGTAAGTCTAGAGGTCACTCATTTACAGCCTGTGGATGGAATTTACAAACAATAAAACCCCAAAATGAAGGATTAAGTTCATGCTTCATTGCTGAGATCCCTATTTAAAGCTCTATATGAGCACCAGCTCCAAGCAGCTCCAATCGAGCTTTTGATTGAAAATGAGTTTGTTCAATAGTTCTTTTTCTGTCTGGAAGTTAAGAAGACAAATAAATAAATCAATATATAGATCAAATAAAGAAGCTGCCTGTCATGTTACAGGAAAAGAAACTTTCCAGGGTCAGAAAACTTAAAAGTTACAGATTTATCTCCGATAGTTAGAAAATGCTAATATTGGAGACTTTATCCAAAAGAAAGAAAAAGAAAGAAAGAAAGGTGCTTTATACTCACATGTACTTATTTATTTATTTACAGCACAGTGAAATTTTTTCTTTACATATCCCTGCAATGTTAGGAAGCCGGGGGCAGAGAGCACCAACAGCGATGATACAAGACTCCTGAAGTACAGACAGTTAAGGTCCTTGTTTGAGGCCCCCAAGAGAGGCAGCTTGGAAATACCACGGCTTGAAACCCTAATTCCTGATTAGTAACCCAGAGCCTTAACCACTGAGCTACCAACTCATAAATAATGCTAAAAGAGTCACTATATTAATAAACAGTTCACGGAGCAATAAAATACATTTACTGACAAAATTTACTAGGAATTAAACAAATGTATACATTTAGATAAGTGTGCAACACTATCGTTTTGAATCACTTCCCCAGTCGTTGCTCAGCCACACTGAATCAGTTGCTTCAGCCTGCATCGTTTCCACTTGCCGTTTATTTCTTTTATCGCTCTTTGACACTTCGTGGCAATGTCCAGCAAAGGCACTGTCACATGAATAAGGCAACGTTTACACTAATCCGGATCAATTTAAAAAAATGGGGTTTTCATCTAGAAACGCTCTGTCCAACAGAGTGCTCACGTGTTCAAACTTGGTTTTAAACGCTTCCCAATAGTTACTCTTGTTTCTGTAACTACCAAGTCTTTGTAATATTGGTACATTGCCACATTGATCTTGACCTGTTTTTTGTCTCGCCTCCTTGGTTCTAGTCTGCTCTTTGACACCTTGTTTGTTGAGCCCCTCAATGTCTCTGCCTATCACTGAGACTAAATCTGATCATTGATATTGTACCATTGACACTGCCTGTCTGTATTGAAGCCGGTTGTTGTGCACCTGCATCTGTCGGTTGCTTCTAAATCTTTTTCGTTTACTTCAAGCGACATTTGTGTGACTTTCTTTCGGCTTCTTCCATCAGGGGTCGCCACAGCGGATCATGCGCATGGTTGATTTGGCACATTTTTTTTTTTTTTACACTGGATGCCGTTCCTAACGCAACCCTCCCCATTTATCTGGGCTTGGGACACACACTAAGAGTGGCTGGGGTTGGTTTCCTGACCGGGGATCGAACCCGGGCTGCAGCGGTGAGAGCGCTACATCCTAACCACTAGACCACCAGGGGACCTCTTGAAGCGACATTTGTGTGACATTTTATGTAAATTAGGTTTGACACAATCTTTAATAGACTTAATTGATTGTAATCCTCAATCATTTTTCCTGTTTGGTCTGATGTTTCTTTAGTTTCCGCAAAAAAACTAAAGGTAGAAAAGTTGTTTTGTCTTTCGTACCATCTTGTTAAATCTGTATACAGGCCTTACTATAAAAAAAAAAAGAACATGAAAAGTGTGTCTCTGTGCAGCTAGTCCAGTTAACTTGCTTTGTAAATCTGCAAAAAAAATAAAAATACCAAAAAACAAAGCTAGTACAAAATCTAGCATGTAAAAGGAATAGACAAACTGATGCGCAAATTGGTTCATAGTCATGACTAAGTGCTGAACATGCCACTCAATAAAGAATTTTTTTGCACTAGGTGTAGGCAGCACTGGTGTAGGAGATGTTTCATGAACTAATGGTGTTCTGACAACAAAAAGAAAAGGTACAGAAGTGGAATAACAGCCAGACAATGGCTTTTTCTTTGACAGATGACTCAAACTGAATCTGTTTTTTGGTGGTGGGATGGTTTTCGTGCTCCTACACACCGAAAAGAAAATATAAATGAATAGGTTTCACTGCATTCTAGACTCAGGCTCTAAACACACCTACCTGCTTTCCTCGTCAGGTAATTGTTACAGTGCCAATCATAAATATTCATCCTCTGGGGTTATACTTGTGATTACAGCTGTAGTAATTCTGAGACAGGCTTCTGCCAGTTGTGCACATCTGGATCCTGATATTTGATCACTTTGGTTAAAGTTCCTCACTTAACCTGTCTTTCAACAGACACATAAATAAAATAATTTTTAACTACATTAAATTGAATTTACAGCATTACCTGGAACGAATTAGTGTTATCCAGCTAAGCAAATAAGGGTTAAGGGCCTTTCTCAAGGGCCCAGCAGTGGCAGCATGGTGGTGCTGGGACCTAAACCTATAACCTTCCAATTAGAAGTCCAACATCCAATCCACTGAGCTACCACTTACCTATACAATTTACAAGCTCTTGGTGTTGAACCATTCCAGTGTGCCAGGTGTGCTGTTCTGATGAAAGATGATTGTGCTTTCTTCAAGGATTGTCTTTAATTTTGTCTTTAATCATATTTTTCTCCGTGTTTGGGGCTTCTGTCCACACTGAGACGGCTTTTTTAGGCAACAAAAGCGTAGATTTTTGAAAGCGCTTTCCAACATAGATAAATCTGAAAATGCTGTTTTCTCGCCACAGTGTGGAAAATGGGGCTTCTGAAAACAGTGACGCATTTTTTGTCATGTAACAGTGCCTTTTTTGGACATTGCCATCAAAATTTGAAAGACCTGAAAAGTAAATAACGGCAGGTCGAGATGACGCAGGTCGAAGCGTCTTAAGTTTTACTCATACGCACTACAGGGACTTACGCATTTTTTGATGTTTTAGTGTGGATGAGCAACTTTTGGAAAATTATTGAAAATATATTCCTTTGACCTCATGATTCTCATTTGCTCTGACATGCACTGTGATCTGTAAGGTCTTATATAGACAGGTGTTTGGCTTTCCTAAGCATATCCAATCAGTATAAACAAACACAGCTGGACTTAAATGAAGGTGCAGAACCATGTCAAGGATGATCAGAAGAAATGGATAGCACCTGAGTTAAATATATAAGTGTCACAGCAAAGGGTCTGAATACTTAGGACCATGTGATATTTCAGTTTTTTTTTTTTTAATAAATCTGCAAAAATGTCAACAATTCTGTGTTTTTCTGTCAATATGGGGTACTATGTGTACATTAATGAGGAACAGAAATTATTTAAATGATTTTAGAAAATGGCTGCAATATAACAAAGAGTGAAAATTTAAGGGGGTCTGAATACTTTCCGTACTCACTGTATATATATATATTTAGATGAGTTCGCATATTTAGATTAAAATGCCTTTTTTTCAAATTTATCTGATTTGATTCAGTGTAATATTAACCTTAGAGTACATGATGCTACCACAAACATGCTTCATGATGGAGATGGTGTTCTCAGGATAAAGTAAAAAAAAAAGAAAAATTGTAGTGTGCAGATAACTTTTTTTTTTACATGTTTGCAAACATGCTTGTTAACAGCTTCAGCAACATCTAAGCTGTGAACCTCATCAGGTTTTATAAGAGATACTATTTGTCACTGTCAATTGGTAAATGGACTACTCTTATCAGAGCCCCAATTGGGTCATGTCCTTTAATTTTTTTTTTAATCCTAATTTCCTTTTCCCAAGTTCACAGGGGTGAATACTTATGCAAGGCACTGTCAAAAATGATAAATGTGCGTCTAGATGAGGATGTTGCTACTCTTCATCTATTCTTTAACTAATCTTAAATGCACCGACTTGTATTATTTTGTTGTTTAAGTTGCTATTTTTCATCATTCCTATCATCTCCTTTCCTCCAAGCCGTGGGCGTGTGTTTAAACAGAACGGCTGATGCGTATGTTAGCAATATGCACTCAAGAGACTTTACCCAACAGGGTTTAAGGGTTACAGCTTCAGTTTTAGTGAAGCTATTTGTGTGTGGGTGAGTGGTATTATGATGGCTTTGAGAATTTTCAGAATAAACAGCCAGAAAACAGCCAGAGAACCATTCCCAACCACCTGGGCTTTCGCTTGGGTGCAATTTGTATGTTTTTTTTTCTTTTCTTTTTTTTGGTTCCTGATTTAACACACATAGAGATTGCTGACCAGACTGCATAACATTCCATCTGTCATAATTTAATGACTTTGGGTTTAAAAAGTATGAATGCTGACACTTTTTTCTTTACAAAGGCTTGAAAGTTTCCTTGGGGCTTTTTTTATCAAAACTATGCAGTTGATCTGATTTTAACAGACATGATTGACTGTAATCGAATCAGGTCTTAACATGAACGGAGTGTGTGACAGGAAGATGAACAGATCACGCTAGAACTGATGGCAGAGAAACTCAAGAAAAGGTCAGATGCCTTTTAGAAATGTGGAAAAATAATCTGACTTGACTGGCTGTCCAGAGCAGCCACTCTTTATAAGACACTCTTTACATGCATGAAATCCGAGCTGAGCTTCTCCGCAATCAATGACTTTCCTCTTCATGATCAAATAGATGCAACCTTCATCATGTATCAAGTAATTCTCAGGTGAGAGCTACCAAGATGTGAAACATACATGTTATTTCATTTGGTACTCTGGCCCTAGTTTCAGCTTAGCAATGCAATAGTATAGGATACTGTTGGACATTATGGGACCCTAGATTGGATTTTTATGCACAGATCAAGCTCAAAATTGTATTGCCTTTGGATTAAAAGCTCCAATGCAAATGGAGGAGTTAATCAAATGGCAGTATTACAGTGAAACATTTACAATTCCATCCTCAGAAAACAAATGATGAAGCAATATTTTTTACTAAAAGTGTCACAGCTCCAGGGGTCCTCGGCCTTCATCCTGAGCTTGGTTTTCTGTGTGGGTGGATTTTTCCTGCATTTATGTTGTTTTTTTCACTGAGTTTTCTTCCACCTCCAACTTACCACCTAGTGGTACTTGGATTAGCTTGAGGAGATTTTCCCACTTAGGTATAAATACGAGTGGCGTTCAAGTCAAACCGGGACTTTTAATTTTACAGATAAAAAAGAATGCTAGGCAGTACTACACGCAGTAGTAAGTCGCTAGCGTGTCCTATTACAGTCCAGAGACCGTTAGCATGTGGTGATATGTTTTTTGTGAACAAAGGCCTAAATCCTGTGGATTTATACAGAAAACTTTAAGTACTATACAGTGATGAGACGCTCAGCCGCAGTTTTAAAGATGGCCGAGCGTCTGTCAGTGTTGATCCCGGTCGAGGGGGTTCTCAGCTCACAGCAGTCATTCCCGTGAACATTGGAACGCCTGATCCTGGATAATCGACAAGTTACTCAGAGGTCAGGCTTTCAGCACTGGTGACGAAGTGAAGCAGGCTGTCCTAGGATGATTCAGGCAACCTGACTGAATCTTTTTATGCCTATATTTTCTAGGCATTATTCAAACACTGGAATAAGTGTATAAATGTAGCAGAGGCAAAGATGGAAAGTGTAATAAAATATTCTACTCAAGTAAACATACTGCTATTTTAGTGAAAACTTTTACTTAAGTATGTAAAAGTAAAGCTACAGGTCTAAAAATAAAAAATAAAAGTAAAAAGGAGTTCATTTATTATTTACTCAGAGTAAAATTAACAGAGTTACAGCAGGAGGTGGGATGGGGGATTCTAGTGTCGTTTAAAAAGGACAAGGGATATAAATCTCAAACTAGTTGTTTTTAATTGAAGGAACAGCTTTACATATTAAAGTGCAATAACAACAAATAAATAAAATACACTACAGTCCATGACTTGAGTCGAATGTTATTCATGCACTTTCACAGCAACAAAGAATTCTCCTGTTATAATGTACTTTATGATAATAAAATAAATCACAAATGCAGATTGAGAATTCAGCATTTTGCTTTCAGCTGGGTCTGTGAGTTTAGCGCATTTGTTTACCGCACATCAATCAGTGCAGTAGCTTCCAGTGTGCGATTTCCCCCAAATGCATTATTTATATTTATACTTTTTTTTACTCAGTAGCAGAGAGAATTGGGAAGTAATGAAGTACAAATACTTTGTTACTGTACTTAAGTAGATCTTTCTGGTATCAGTACCTTTCAACGGTTTACATTTGACATTGTACTTTTACTTTTTACACAAATATCTGTACTTTCTACTTTTTACATTTTCAAAACAGGCTTTTTGCTTTTGTTTTAATGCATTTGATTAATATTTTTCTTCGCACTGTGCTGTGTTTTCAGCCCATCAACCTATTTCCTGTCATTGCACGTTGTTTTCAATCTACCACTGGTTTATGATTTCCTGGCTCTCACACTATGTGGATGGGACAGAGGGAGTCTATGATGTAAACATAACTGAGAACAGAGACATTCCTGATCATTATCATCTTTTCTCTGCTTGTGTTCTATATGGTGGATGTTCAACCTGAATACATTCATTAGAGAACAAAATTAAAAATACTTTTGTATTAATATATTAATATGATGTGAGGTCCAGTTTCCAGCGTGACACTAAAACAGGCAGCAGTAATGGCTTTTTTTTGTTTTTTTGTTTTTTTTGCTTAAGTGCAAGTCAAAGCCCAAACCTCTTTACTTTAACTTGAGTGAAAAAGTATAGTCAGTACTTCAACTTTTACAGGAGTCTTTTAAAACATGAGCATCTGTGCTACTGAAGTGAAGGATATGTGTAGTATTGCCATCTCCGGTAAGGGGTATGATTTAAAATGTTGTTAAGTACAATACTTCAAACGAAACATACTCAAGTAAAAGTAAAATTACTTATTTTACTACTTTTAAATGTAGAAGTAAACAAAAAACTGCTCAATCACAGTAACACAAGTAAATGTTACTTTTCAGCACTGAGAAATGTCGAAAAATAAATGCAGTATCCACTACTTGAAATTTGTTCATTTATTTTATAAACTCAAAAGTCCCGGTTTGACTTAAATGCCCCTCGTATACGTGTATGTACGCTGTGAGGATTGATCTGGCATATCATGTTATTCTGACAATTGTTATTGGTAACAGGTATTTATTTAAATAATTGAAATAAATGAATGCAACCTGTTATACCAAAATATAAATGACAACAAGACACAAAAATACTGTTTTAAAAATCGCAACTTTTATATTTCTTCCCTCAATAGACTACATGTATTTTATGTATTGTGAATGAATGATTTCCAACATTTCATGAGTCCTCAAGTTTTGTCTGATATGCTCTCAGCATCTGTAATTGCTTATAGATACATTACAAATATTTTCTAAGGGGTAAAACAGGGACTTTAAGACATGCAGAATAAGTTAATCTACGAGGTAACATCCACATTTTGGCACAACTTTTAGTTTTTCTTTGTTTTTTTTGTTGTTTTTTTACAAGCTTTCTCATGGTCATTTAACTGTACAAAAATGCATCATGATCATGCATCATGAATCGTGAGGGTGGATTCTGTATTTCAATACAACAAAGTAAAAGAGCAAATGTTCTCTCATTATTCATGCTCTCTTCAGTAGCATCTCTTGAACTTGATCAGCTTGTGGAAGGCTTGCTTGAACTCGTCGTTGAAGGCCGTGTAAATCACAGGGTTGATCAGTGAGTTGAGATAGCCGAGCCAGGTGAAGAAGTCGAACAGCACTGGGTGGAACCAGCACTCCTTACAGATCGCCATGACCAGTGTTCCTACGAAGAAGGGCAGCCAGCATATGATAAAGGCTCCTAAGATGATGCCCAGAGTCTTTGTGGCTTTCTTTTCTCTTGCTGCGCACAATCGTTTTCGCTCTAGGACGCTATCTGCTAGCTTTACCTTGACACTGTTTGAGAAATTTGGAGACCCTCCTCCTCCACTATTTCCGGCTCCTAGGTGAAGACCCTCTTGGTTGGTTGAGGAGTTGAGCGAGCAGAGGGAGGAGCCGGCTGACGTTTGGATGAGTTGCGCCGTAGTGAATCGTTTTGCTCTCGATGCTGGGGTCTTGAAAATGCGACTGCGGGCAGCCACGTAGATTCGGCCGTAAAGAATGATGAGGAGGACGGTGGGCACGTAAAATGCGCCGAAAGTGGAGTAGATCGTGTAGGAGATCTGGTCAGTGTTGACCAGACATTCCGTCAACTCTTCCTGAGCCTTGGCTTGCCTCCAGAAAAGTGGAGGCATAGAGATGGAGATGGAGATGACCCATACAACTGCGATCATGAGCGCGGCCCGTCTAGTTGTCCGCCTCTTAGAGTACTCCAGCGCGTCCGTGATTGCCCAGTACCGGTCCAGCGCAATCACGCACAGGTGCAAGATGGATGCAGTGCAGAAGGTTATATCTGATGAAAGCCAGATGTCACAAACCACCTGCCCAAGGGTCCAGGTCTTACTCACGGTGTACAAGATGCTGATGGGCATGACCAGGATGGACACAAGCAGATCCGTCAGGGCCAAAGAGCCAATCAGGAAGTTAGCTGGTGTGTGCAACTTGCGTGTCAGGAAAATGGTGGCGATGACAAAAGCATTGGACAGCATCGTAGCCAATGTTACTATGACCAGAATAATCGACAGAGAGATCTGGAGGCCTAGTCGTGTCGTGTCGTCCCAGGGCTCGGAAGGGTCCAAGCTGCTTGTGTTGTTAAATGGGAAAAGCTCAGCAGTTGTGTTGTATTTATCCATCATGCCTCTTTGTTGCTGTTCATAGCTACATCGTCAAGACAGATGCAAGGCTTTTGATAATATAACAGTTATACGAGCCATTATTATAAGAGTTACCCTATAAATCTTGCTCAAGATTTGTTCTTTTCACATATCTCAGCTTTCTTGGTTAGGTCTCCATTAATGTCTAAAACTGAAGCTATGCCTTAATTCTCTTCTCCTTAACCCAATCCCTTGGTGTATGGGGATATGAAAAAAACCTTCACTTTGCTCAAATAGATCTCTGGTGAAGTCTCTTCAGTGAATAAAATCTACGACAAAGAAGAAGCAGAACTGTCAAAAGATTGTTGCTACTCCTAATGGAAGAAATGCCTCATCTTGGATGGATTCAAACCACATCATTATGAAGATCTGGGGATCTAGAAAAGAGTGAGAGAAAAAAGACAGGAATAGATACCATAAATATTTGGTTCAGGACTTGAAATCATGAACAAACAAAGCCCATTGTATGTCTCAAGCTCGTTTTTACTGTAAAGTGTGTTGCTGCGCAGAAGTAATGGCCGATTAGAATCTCTATAATGAGGGGCTAATAAGGTGCATAAAAAAAATGCAAACAGCGTGCGTTATTGCTGTTTTCATGATCTGTCAGAGTAAACATTTGCGGACACGTGCAGAAACGCATTCGAATTCATCTTTTGAGCATGTAATGACTGATGGAACACACACGTACGCATGCACACACACACACACACACACACACACACACACACACACACACACACACAGCAGACTTGTTTTTGCTTTCCACCTATTAAAATGTTTAGATTAATTTTAGCCTCACTAAAACACAAAAACACATAAAAGCTATAATGCTATATTAGCACTGCTCTGCTAATGCTAACACTATGAATCCTTCAGAAATTACATGAAGGGCCAATCATTTAAAATGCATCTTTGGTTTCTAAAGCATTTCTGTAATCAAGATAAGACGATTTCCAAATGGATGTTTTCCAAAAAATGCCTGCGTCAATGGTAGACAAATGATACATTTCTTAGCTAGCCTAACCTGTGCTTCTCATGTTATTGAGCTGCCTAGAAGTCAAATTAACTAGACCAAGAAACCAAAACTAGCTTGATAATTGCTTTTGCTTCAATCTAGTAAATCATGTATTCCCAAAACATAAATGTCAAGATATCTTTGTTTAGTTTACATTTTTGATAAAAGCTATTTTGTCTTCTCACATGACATAAATAATTTTCACAGTAAGAGGTGTATGACAGTTTCAGGTTTGTATTTCTCTGTACTGTACACAGTTTAATTTCTATTTCTGCTTTAATATGCATATGCAAATAAAAAAAAGTGATATAGAAATCAGTCATAAGCAAAAACTCATGAATTTATTCAGTAGTTTCTACTGATTGGAAGAATGTATATTTGGTTAATGCTTGTAATCTAGCAAGTAGCTTGACTCAGGAAGCAGTAGAGCATGCTATGAGTAAAGTGCATTATGCATTCATTTACATATCTCAAAACACTGATTAATGATTCTATTGAACGAGTCTGCTGGGTAACCGGGAAAAAAATGTTATAGCTTGTAGACAGTCTGACTACATTACCCTAGGAACAACAGTAGATTTTAGATACAGAATCTGTGATTTCTTTTTTTTTCTGTGAAGTAGGATAGCAAAGTTAAACTGAACCAATGAGGAAAATGGGCAAGAGTCAAAACCAGGAAGTAGAAAAAACTGAACAAGGCTATAGCAATCGCCTTTGCCCATGGTGATAAGAGGCAATACAAAGGGAAATAGTCAAGAACTAACATGAAACAGGTGAACACAATCAGACAACAGACAACGATTCTTTTGTATCTTTCGATGATGATAGCTATATGGAAATTTTTTTTAAATATTCAAATTTTCGTCTCCCATTGTAATTTTCTTATGGTACATTGGAAAGCTGCCAGGTTGTACGCATCTGTGAGATGCTTTACTCTTGCCAGTGGTTGACAGAGTTTAGTTGTCTTAGTGTTAGAGTGTGTATTTTGTATATTTTTTTTCTGTGTTTTTGGTGCTTCACAATTTTTAGCTCTTCCCTTTCTCCTTTTTATCAAAGTAACAGGACACTGAACTTCTCGGGACGTAGCCAATGTATATCTGTGTGGATCTGTGTGTGTATGTGTGTGTGAATATATATATATATATATATAGATAGATATAGATAGATAAATAGATAGATAGATAGATATATATGCACATTTATGCCATTTGGCAGAAACCCTAATCCAGAGCTACTTGCAAGCAGTTGAGGATTAAGGGCCTTGCTCAAGGGCCCAGGAGTGGCAATTGGGTGGGATTTTCATTCCCGAGTATAATATACCTTGAGTTACAGCTTCCAGAATATAAACTTAGTGTACCTGCTCAACAGCTTCTGCACAATTTCACTGCCCAGAGCCTTTATATTTATTTGTTTTACGTATATTTACATATTTATGTGCACTTGTCTGTTTGCACAGTGCTAGTTTTTGCACTTAAGTAGATGCAAAACTGCATTTCATTGCCATGTGGCTTTACTATACAATGAAAATTAATTTGAATCTATCTATGTATCTTTCTAGTGCTATAAATTACATTGTCATTTATTGTTACTGATACATTTTTGTTTTATTTTTTTTATATTCGAATGCTTTGTATTTGTGGAAGAGAAAGAGAGAGAAGGGGGGAGAGAGAGGGGGAGGTAGAGAGACAAATTGACATTTACAGACTTATTGATAAACACAATTTCCTCTACCAAAAGATCTTACATCAAGTTGCCAATTGAATTAGGATAATGTGTGTAAAGTGACAGTTTGGCAGCTGCAATCTTAATTTTGAGACTTGTGAATTTGATGAGGGGAACGTTGCCTGCATGGTGGCGCAGAGACCCACAGGGACAGAGAAATTCACAGTTTATTCTCATTCACCAAATGCACTCCTGCCACCTGTTCCGCATCACACCGTGCCCTGGGTGATGTGTGCAGTGTTGTAAGTACGTGTATGTGTGTGTATATGTGTGTGTGTGTGTGTGTGTGTGTGTGTGTGTGTGTGTGGCAAGCTCAAATACAAAGGGTTTGATAGAGACAGCCCCTCTCTCTCGATATGAATAATAACCTTATATCATGTTATATTATATATTATATTATAAGGCTGGCTGCCTTTACAAAAAAGAATATAGTGATGCATTATTTACACTATATAGGGAACCAAGAAATTTTCCGTAAAAAACCCGAATAGTCTATAAGTTTATTGCACAAAATGATTCTGTCATTAGGTTTGATGCATATGTCTATCGGTTTCGGTGTGCAATTATGTTAAACATACAGTTTAATCAGCAATTAATTTAAATCTGATAGACTAGAATAATAAATATTTAGTCATCAAAAACCATGCCTAGCACTGAGGACCTCCTTCCTATTTGGGACTGTCAAACAGTGGCCACACCTCTTACACTATAGGCAATGGGTCCAGAGGACACACCTTTACAAATAAAGGTAAAGGGTACCACACCTCCTTTACTGAAAATAATGGCTACAGATTCCACATTTCTTTTACTAGAAATAATGGCTACAGAAGCCACACCCCTTTTCACTAGAAGTAACCGCTATGCCATGCCTCTCCAACTAAAAGTAGCTGTCACTGAGGCTAAGACTCTTACACGAAATAATGGCTACAGAGGCATTCACTAGAAGTAATAAGTAGTGAGGCCACACGTTTACAACTAAAAGTAATGGGTACAGAGGCCACACCTCTTTCTCTAGAAGTAATGAATACTGAGGCCACACCACTACAATGAAAGTAATGGGAAGTAAACTAGAAGTAAAGGGTTTCAAAAGCCACACCTCTTTTAATAGAAAGAAAAGAGATAGGTGCTAGCAAAGACAGCAAAAGGAAACTGCACAGTGCCAAAGAATTCACCTTTAAATAGCATGACTAATTATTGTTTATATAAAAAATAAGCTTTATATGTAGCATTGGACTTTACATGCTGTTTGGAATTGGAAAGAAAAAGGCAAACAGCTGTGGAGAACAATCCTTAATGAATCCCAGATGTACACTAGCTTTTGAAAGTTAGTAAATCTTCCTCCTTCTGTTTGATTAGCTCTCTTTCGAAACAGAAAAAAATCAGTTAGATTGTTTCTGTTTAGATTTTTTAGACTGAAAACTCTAGTCATTAAATTGGAGCAGTGCAGCATGGCGAGATGCTGAAGGTAAAAACGTGGCGTGTGGTTTTATTTTTATGTGCTACATTCGGAAGTTAAGCCCTTAAAATGACAATAAAGCTTTTGCTTTCATCTACATGACAAGTCACGTTTCATGTGCAATGCATGACACTTACAGTATAAAAATGTTCAATGCATACAGTATTTCTAGTTTTCCAAAATATATTGTTTTTGGCTTTTTGTGTGACGTTGCCAGTAATTGTTATTTTGAATTAGGCAAAGTTCTCCTCAAATGGCAGCTTCAGTAAAATATCAGTTAGAGGATAAACTCTTTTCAGTGCCTCATGATCTACAGAAAAACAAATAGAACCAGTTGCATCCAATCCAACCCAATTAAATTCAACCAAATCAAAATTCTAACAAATCCAATTAAATTCAACCAAATCAAAATTCAACCAAATCCATTTTAACATGATTAAATTCAAACAAATCCAATCAAACAAAATTATATTAATTCAAATCTGATTAGACCCAATTCAATTAAACCAAATCCAATCAAACCCTATTTAATTCAAGCAAATCCAATAAAAGCAGATTAAATTCAACCAAATTTAATCAAACCTAATTAAATTTAACCAAATCAAATTTAACCAATATCAAATTCAACCAAATCCAATTTAACCTGGATAAATTCTATCAAACTTAATTAAATTCAATCATATCCAATCAAGCAGAATTAAATTCAACCAAATCCAATCAGACCCAATTGAATTTAACCAAAGCTAATCAAACATGTTTAAATTTATCCAAATTCAATCAGATTCATCCAGATCCAATCAGACCCAATAAAATTAAACCCAATTTCAATTAAACAAAATCTAATCAAACCCAATACAATTTAATCAAACCTAATTAAATTCACCCAAATCAAAACAAACCTAATCTAATTTAACCAAAAATGAATTAAGGCCAAATGAATTAAACAAAATCCAAATAATAACAAGCAGCCATTTTTACTTGCCTATAGATGATGACTAAATGAGCTCTGCTGTGCAGCAACTAAAATGAATGGCTGTTTGTTGGCATTTTACTTTTCAAAACAGCTTTAACCAGGAAAATCTAATCTCACTTTGAAATACATTAAATGTATTTACAAAATAACCAGATCACACTGGCAAAGATTAGACATCAACTGTCGACTGCATTCATTCATGTTATATAACAGCAATTGAGAGTAGAAACGTTAACCAGTAATAACCAGAAATATTGTGCACTTTACGAGCGACTGTAGTGCTTTAAAATGCAGAAGCACAAAGCTAATAAACACATTCTAAAAAAATCGAGCAGAAGTTTTCAGTAAAGTTTTCTTATATACAATAAACTTGTAATATTTGTAATCAGTGATGCATGTCTTACTAGAAAATGGGATTAAACCAGAACCGAGTTGAATTTATTTCTGGAAATCCAATCCCAAAGTTTTTTCCTGTTATTTATTTTTTATTATTATTTGAAATTCAATCAGCTCACTTTTAATCTTCATCCGAGTTTCTGACGCAAATCAAAGCTGTATGGAGTTTTGATGCATAATCTTTAAAGCCACAGGGGATTCATTTAAATCTGTTTTCATTCAATTAATTAACCTGCTGCATTATCACTGATTATTGAAGGTATTAGCTTTAAGTCATCGCTGTTGTAACAGTAGTGTCGATTTCAACCTTACAAAACACTACATGGACAAAAGTATTGGGGCAACTGACTTTTCCAACATATGTGGTTTTACCCAAACTGTTATCACAAAGTCTGAGGCACACAATTGCACAGGATGTCTTTGGATGCAGTAGCATGAAAGTTTCCCCTTTCTTAAGCTAAGGGACCGAAACTTATTCAAGCATGACAATGTTTCTGTTCACAAAACGAGTTCCATGGAAATACATAAGCTGTAAGTGCAAGATATTGAATGGCCTACTGTGGAGCTCTGACATCAACCCTAGTGAACACTTTTGGGATGATGTGAAAGCTGAATGCACACTCCAAAATCTAGTAAAGGCTCTTACCAAACCTTTGTCCATATACAGTAGTGCATGTCCTTATTCTATTTTTTTTTCAATGTATCTATAGCTTTTTCTAAAAGTAAGTAGGTAATATCCGCTGATATTCATGTACAGTATGTATAATTATTGTAAACAGTGTTACGGTAATCAGACGCAGCACTAGCTTGGGTTGTCTTAGCTGCTTGAAATTTATGTTTTTTCTTCTGCATAGAAATGAGGTTAAATTAATCCTTGCTGCTAACCTTAAAACCCACTGACAGTAAGATAAACTGCTGTATGTGCTGCAGGTGGCAAGAAGCAAAATTCAATTTGCACATGCATGGAGGAAGTAAAACATTTCCATTATCCATAAAAAAGTATAATTATTATTATATAGTTATAATATATGCTACAGAGAGGATGTTACCGAAAGATTGAGATACATTTATGACATTTCCCCAGGGTTGAATAATATGGTCTACCTACCTACCTGCCTGCCTGTCTGTCTGTCTGTCTGTCTGTCTGTCTGTCTGTCTGTCTGTCTACCTATCTGTCTGTCTATCCATCTACCTGTCTGTTTGTCTATCTATCTACCTAACTACCTACCCACCTACCTACCTACCTACATACCTACCTACCTACTTGTCTACCTACTTGTCTACCTACCTATCTATCTACTTACCTAAGTATCTATCTACCTATATAATATATCTACAATATATTATTGTAGCATTTTAAATTATATATGCAACAGTTTCTTTGTGTTTTCGAGTTTATCAGAATCTACTATGAATAAAAAAGATGGGGTGCTATGGGGTGCTGCTGCAAAGTCAAAATTATTTTTTTTTAAAGGCATTTTATAATATTTGTTTTTGCGTATAAATTAAGATGGATGGGTGGATGGATAGATGTACTTGGTGATAAATTTCATCAGAGATGGAGAGTGACTGAAAACATGAGACCAGTTTTAAATTTGGAATTTGTATATAAATCATTATTTTCAGTGAGCAACAGTATGGTTCCATGCCGAGAAAGAGCAGTACGGACGTAATATTTGCTTTGAGAATGTTGATCGAGAAGTATAGAGAAGGTCAGAAGTAGTTGCATTGTGTGTTTGTGGATTTAGAAAAAGCGTACGACAGTGTGCAGAGAGAGGAGTTGTGGTATTGTATGAGGAAGTCAGGTGTGTCAGAGAAGTATGTGAGGGTGGTGCAGGACATGTATGAGGACAGTGTGACAGCAGTGAAGTGTGCAGTAGGAAAGACAGACTGGTTCAAGGTGGATGTGGAACTGCATCAAGGATCGGCTCTGAGCCCTTTAGTGTTTGCAGTGGTGCTGGACAGGCTGACGGATGAGGTCAGACAGGAGTCTCCGTGGACTATGATTTTTGGGGATGATATTGTGATTTGTGGTGAGAGTAGGGAGCAGGTGGAGAAGAGCCTGTAGAGGTGGAGGTACACGCCGTAGAGAAGGAGAATGAAAGTCAGTAGGAGGTGGAGGAGTTCAGGTACTTGGGGTAAACAGTGCAAAGTAAGGGGGAATGTGTTAGAGAAGTAAAGAAAAGAGTGCAGACAGGGTGGAGTGGCAGGAATGATTTGTGACAGAGGTGTAACTATAAGAGTGATAGGGAAAGTTTATAGGATTGTTGTGAGACCTACGATGTTGTATGGTTTACTGTGGCAGCAGACTTGCTAATTAAATAATTAGCTAAAATACAAGAGGTTGTTTTGTTTCTCAAGCAAATTATTTTACAGAATGATGTTTAGTTACAGACTTTTGAAAAAAGAACAAAAATCCACCATTCCTAAAAAAAACTCTAATCCTTGAATCCTTAAATAAGGTGGACTAATTTATGATAATTTATGATAAAAGCAGAAATTCTGCTCATGAATTTAGATGCCTGCTACACTTTTGTATATATGGCTGCCGTTAAAAAAAATGTGGACACTGCTTTAACTCATACTGCATCAAGGATCGGCTCTGAGCCCTTTAGTGTTTGCAGTGGTGCTGGACAGGCTGACGGACGAGGTCGGACAGGAGTCTCCGTGGACTATGATTTTTGGGGATGATATTGTGATTTGTGGTGAGAGTAGGGAGCAGGTGGAGAAGAGCCTGTAGAGGTGGAGGTACACGCCGTAGAGAAGGAGAATGATAGTCAGTAGGAGGTGGAGGAGTTCAGGTACTTGAGGTAAACAGTGCAAAGTAATGGGGAATGTGTTAGAGAAGTGAAGAAAAGAGTGCAGACAGGGTGGAGTGGGTGGAGAAGAGTGGCAGGAGTGATTTGTGACAGAGGTGTAACTATAAGAGTGATAGGGAAAGTTTTTGGGATTGTTGTGAGACCTACAATGTTGTATGGTTTACTGTGTCAGCAGACTTGCTAATTAAATAATTAGCAAGAGGTTGTTTTGTTTCTCAAGCAAATTATTTTACAGAATGATGTTTAGTTACAGACTTTTGAAAAAAGAACTAAAATCCACCATTCCTAAAAAAAACTCTAATCCTTGAATCCTTAAATAAGGTGGACTAATTTATGATAATTTATGATAAAAGCAGAAATTCTGCTCATGAATTTAGATGCCTGCTACACTTTTGTATATATGGCTGCCGTTAAAAAAAATGTGGACACTGCTTTAACTCATACAGATGATCAGGTGAACAGATGATTTTTTTTATACAGATGATCTGAAATATTGTAGAAATGTCATTATTTTAAAGCCCAGTAAGACATGGATTAGGTGGACTTCGTGGATGCATCATCCCTATTTTATGTTCTAGCCTTATGCGGGTACATGCCACTCCAAACATTAGTAATTTTTTCCCCACAGTTTGATACTTCACCTTAAAAAAAATGAGCATAATGATCCACCCACAGCCACCATTAAGTATGAATGCTTTCACAGTGATTTCCTCTCTAGTGAAGGCAGGAGGGTTTGATAGCCAATGTAATTAGTCTGATACAGATTCTGTACTTACTTTACTTTAAAAGTAAGAGCTAAAGAAGTTGTTGCTCGTCACTAAGGACACTCTGACACTTTTTTTTGACACAGTATAAGGTGACAAGTGCAACCTTCCATCATCCCGCAGGACCAGCTAGAAGATGAACATCGATCTGATCATGGGCATGAAACTCAAAACAGCATGAGGGCTGAACCTACTGCCTGCTGCTGTGATTGCTTTGCTTCGACAATGATATCTGAGAGGGAAAGCTGTTTAGATTAAAGTTAAAGCTAAGAAACTGAAATGTATTATTACTTACTGATGAATAGTAATTGTAAGGTTAAAACACCTGATTTAGTAGACTATCAATTCTGACCAATCAGAGATTAATTATGTCAAATCTTTAAAAAAATAATTCTGTTATTGAATGTAAAATTTAATATTGTTAAAGCGATTTAATCCGTTCCGAAACCTCATTCGATCACTTATTTCTGCACGTAAAAATTATTTGTAGCCTATTTTAACAAACAAATACACCGCCAATTACCATACCAGAAACATAATTTGACACTTACCCATGTGGTAGTGGTTGATTGCGAGTGTGAGGCACACACCATGCTCGTACTTTTCCACTATTTCCTTCTTGGTTTCAATGGTAATTCTATTTACTTTTCGTTTTCCAAGCACCATCACTGATTTTCTTGGGAGACATTTTTCAAGATTTTTAGTGAAATAAAAATAACACTAAAAAAGTTAACTTCACTGAGCAACAAGAGTGACCGAGCGACACGAGATGAACTAAGCGACTGATGTTACCCTCAGCCGAAAGCGGGGAACCAGCAGCGTGGGTTTGTTTGTGCCTTCAAAATTTTATCGCAAAATAGGGCAAGATTTTGTGAGCAAGGCTGTTCGTATCTTCGTACGTTTTGCTCGTACTATTAGTTGCTTGTACAATAGGGTTTTACTGTACACTGAACCAGCAAATCCACATAAAAGGGGCTAACTTGCCCAAACATCAGCCTTTACCATTAGCAAGTCTGTTAAGATAATAAGCAACTCTTTTTTTACAACTAGAACAGTACTATAGGTCCACCTTCCTGTGTAAAAGCATGTGTTCCTTGAAATATTGGAATAATGTTAAAAGGTTCACATCTTTAAGATCATATATGGAGGCAAAATGCCATCAAGGCAATAATTGGAGCATTGGTCAGATTGATGTTTTTAATGATAATCAGAGTAAATATAATTATTAAATACAGGTAGCCCTCAACTTACAATAGAGATGCGTTCCGACGACCCCATATATCATAATTTGAGACATGGCTGAGCCTACACAGGTGTCTTAAAGAATAGTAATCAGTATTGGGCAGTATGCTGTAATTATTTTTTTTATTATTTAACAAATTACAGTACATCTTTTAGCAAAACAGAGCAGTTTACAGTTCTATACTGTATATTCTTTACAGTATATATGTTTGTGGCAGAGGGTGCATGGATGAGCTTTAGTTTGTGAAAGTAGGGCGGTGCATACGCTGCACAAAACTATATTTTTACAATTTTGTCATATCAATATTGTCACCGTACGATCCAAATATCTGAAGCCGAACCATCAGAACTCTGGAATGATCTACATAACCATTTCCCATTTGTCGAAATGAGAGATATAAATTCTGTCTAAGAAAAATCATTTATGAGCATTGAGCACTGAGACACATGCTCTTCTTTTACCCCTTTCACTTTTCCTCTCCACCATTTACATTTTGCCTATGAGTCCTGGGGCAATTCATGCTACCCTGCATTCTTTTTCACTGGGGCACTAGGGCATTATTAAAAATGCTGCTCTGCAGGTGAGGTTGGCTGACCTGGTTCTAACAATTGAAAATAATGTTTAAACCCCATAATTACTTTTATTGTGTGAATTGGATTGAAGATACTGTAGTTAATATTTTAGTGCAGCACAGTGTGCAGTCTGCTTTGCTCTGTTTTACTTGAGAAAAACGTTCAGATCTGGGTCTTTTTTTTATTCGTTAGTGAAATGTCCCCAAAGTTCAATTTGGTAAGGAAAAAGCATGAATTCCAGTGCGATCCACGCCTGCTGAGTTGATCCTCGTTGACAGTTTGTCAAGTTGCAACAGTCGACTTTTCGGCAAAATGGAGACAAGATGATAGACCCCTGCTGGAAGGCAGCAAGACGAACGGGAAAGGCGTGGGTTCACACAAGTTAAAATCAAGTTTAAGTGAAAACATCAACCAAAATGACCTTCCATACACTTCTTTTCTGAACTCAGCTGCTTTAACAGTTACCATTTTCCTCATTTTACCCCATCAACCATGTTCTAGCTTATAACCTCTCAAATTTTAAGACACAATCCTCAAAATAGTCCTACTAAAGCTTTCGTTTTCGGTCCTAGCGATGAAACATTTAAGCTCAGACTTTCCAATTGTGTGTGATAATTGTTACATTTACACTAATAATAGAGACGTATTATATTGGAAGAAAGATAAATTATTGAAATACTTACTGGTACGTAAGGTGAAAGATGATGTCGTGGTGGATAGTAACACAGTAAATGTAATTTGTGACCGAACTTAAGTACACTTATAAGTGTCTCTTTTCATTTAAACTGAGTATCTGTACTTTACTGAAGTATTTCCATTTGGGGAGACTTTTACTTTAACCTCACTACTTTACAGAATCAAATATCTTACTTTTTACTCAACTACATTTTGCAAAATCAGTCATTCCTTTTTATTTATGAGAAGATAAAAACTGGTCAAGCATGCAGCAAACCACCAATCAGGGTAGAGCATGCACTTTGTTTTGAACTTGTTTTGATTGCTGCTTGGTGGTATCTACTTATCTTGTACATACAGATCAGCTTCAATTTAACAGCAAGCAGAACATTTTGAGAGGCATAAATGATAGAAGAACCTCTAAGAGTCTAACTCTTACAACGTTTTAATCATGATCATTTTAATAGATATCAATCAGTGTCTGACTCATTAATATCATTCTACTAATACATTTGTGTGCTAGGAGTAACAATAGAGTCTTTTCACATAAACTGAGTTGATTAAGCAAAGAGTCTGGTGACAAAAATGATAATAGGAACAATACAGCCATAATAAATCATAGTATTTTGGATACTTAATTGAGTACATTTGAAAGCAAATACTTTTTGTACTTTTACACAAGTGATAGTTTAAAAGGAGCACTTTTACTGGGGTCATATTTTACCAAGTGTTTCTCTACTTTAACTCAAGTACATGGTTTGTGTACATCGTCCATCACTGCTGAACTGTTTGTCTGTATACATGCCTCTGAGAGAGTGTCTGTGTGTTGAGAATGTGAGCACATCTCCATGAGAGCTCTTCTCTTCTTGTTGCTTAGAAAGAAGAAAAGAACCAGAGAGTTAAAAGACTTGTGAGCTCTCAGAGGCCAAAACATGACAATGGTTTCAGTCATGAGGTGTGTATGTACTGTATATCAGGAATGTATATTTCTATATTGAGATAAACATACTGTATAGTATGAGCCCATTTAATGAGGTGCATTTAATGCAAGTGCAAACATTTGTGAGTAAAGCCAAATAAACAAGGAAACAACAACACAAACCAGAACCAGGTACCCCGACGACCATGAGTAAGAAACGTGGGACCAAGTGAGGCCATATACATTAAATGCACTAATTAACCATTATTAGAATCAGTGATCATGAGATATGGTGCAGTGGCTAAAGGCAAGTGTGGTCCCAAAGCTTAAATCTGACAATAGGCAGTGGTTGAGATTTTTTATAAATTGTCCTGTCACGGACATTGCATACAATTTATACAGCATATCATCACTGTCCTGACTCACAGCGGATGAGTACTATATATTTTTCTTATAGTCCTGGCAACATTACAATTAGAGGAGCCCATTTCTTGAAAGTAAGGGTATGAATAATTTATGAATGGAATTTATGCATCAAAGTGCTAGCTCAGTGAAAAAGAGTGCGGTCAACTACCAGAAGGTCATGAGTTCAAATACTGCTGGCTCCATGAGTAAGGCCCTTAACCCTTAAGATCTTAGTTGCAAAATAAAATAATGTCCAATGCTTTTAATTTAGCTATAAGAATGAATATACAATGGATATGTGAAAAGGGAATTCTGGAATCTTCTTTTTATCCTACACTGGGAAGCCTGGTGCCTATATGAAAGAACTTGAGCAACAAAGCAGGTGAAACCACATCTCACCCACTCACTATCCTATTTACACACTACAGACAATTTGGAACTGCCAATGACTCAACAAAGCGTGTCTTTGCACTGAGGGAAGGAAACTTGAGTATCTAGAGAAAACACCTAAAGATAAGGGAGATGATGTAAACTCTGCACACATAGACCAGATCTCCAAACCCTGAATGTATCAGTCAAACCTCCAACTAATCCTCCATCATACAACATATACAAAATTCAGAACCTGTAGGTTTATCTAGAATCACATATCAGAACACTAGCAAACATTCTTCTTCTTCTTCCATAAAATGTGATTTAAATTGACTACATTGTGGATTGCATTGTAGTTCATTAGCCCATGGCCATTGTGTAATAAAAATGCTGTTTTGCCTAAGGATGCCAGTGTGAGCCTGGCATGTGTTTGTGCAGTTCATTTGAATAGAAACATCTTCTGGCTCTTTTTTGAAGGCTCAGACTGTGGCTCAGTACATATTCATTTAGTCAGGTGCAATAGCAGATAGACCCCCGCCCCCCCAAGCCTCCTCTGAATGTGTTCATCGGCTTCAGACGGTCTGTTAATGTTTATTCTTGAGCAGATGAACCTTGGTGTGTTACTAATGGTTTTCTTGATGACTGTGGCTCAAGATCATTTAAGATCATTGACAAGCTCTTCCGGTGTAATTCTGTTCTAATCCCTTACTTTCTCAGAATCAACCTTACCCCATGAGGTGAGATTTTGCATAGAGCTCCAGAGCGAATTATTGTGCCAGTAGTGGTCTCTTTTCCACCAAGCTTCTTGCTGATTGCCCATTCCAGCCTTGTGCAGGTCTACAATCTTGTCTCTGTTGTCCTTTGACAGTTCTTTGGTCATCCCCATGGTGGTGGAGAGGTTTGAATGGAAGTGGTTGATTCTGTGACTCTGTTTTTTTTTTATATTCTTTTTTTCTCTGTTAAAATAACCCTACCTAAAAATTCTATACAATAATTAATTAATTTCTTTGTAAGGGGGTAAATTTAAACAATCAGCAGAGTATTAAATAATAATTTCCCCCAATGTATGTTTATTAGGCTAATATTTGATTTATTATATATCATCTTCTGATAAGAAAGTATTAGATAAATGTCAAGTTTATATTGTCATTTTAACCATAAATAGCTGACGCAGTACACGGTAAAATGAGACAACGTTTCCCCATAACTCTGGTGTTCAGTGGCAGGTCGTGTATTTGGTACCTGGGCCTTCATTGGGGACTTACCAGACTTAATCCATCTTTTAATATTGCGACTATCACATCACAATTATAGAAAACATCAATACTATACAAAAACGCAATAAAACAAGGCATTACACAGAGAGAGAGAGGCATTTCACAAATTTAATTTCATTTGTACTGAAGCAAGAACATCTGTAGGTTACGTATGTAACCCTAGTTCTCTAAGGGAATGAGAGGCTGCGTCGCAACGATTTGGGAACGCGACCGCATTGTCCATGCTCTAAAACAATGTGTGTAATCAGTCAAAATTGGACGCGGGCCATTACCGGCGAGGTAAAGTTACGAGCAGGAAGTAGAAAACGCACCTGGAGTGCAGTGTGGCATAGAGACGCAGCGTATTGTTCCCTCAGGGAACTAGGGTTACATACGTAACCATATGCACTGCATTTCAAAGCTTTGGAAAAAAGTGTGCAATCATGCCAGACTGATAAGTCCCTGACTAGTGTGGTTGGGCACAGCTAGGTCGAAGGACAGAGGGTCCAGGAGTGGCAATGTTGTCCAGGTTGTAAAACTGGACAAGCGGTGGTGGGGTGGACCAGCCCGCAGCGTTGCAAATGTCATTGGAGATGTACTCCAAAGGACCAAACCTTAGAGGCTGCCACACTCCGGGTCAAGTGAGCTCTGACCCCAAATGGAGCAGGGAGACCAGTGGACTCATAAAAATGCCATCAATGATCCAGCTGTTCAGGGTCTGCTTAATACCAGGTAGGCCTCTCCTCTCAGAGCCGTAACAGACGAGCAGTTGGTCGGACTTCCTCCAGGGACCCGTCCGGTGGACGTAAGTGTCTAGTGCTCGCACCGGGCACAGCCGGTTCAGTATCTCCTGGTCTGGGGCCTGAAATGGAGGAGGGTATAATGCCTGTAACATCACGGGTCGTGGGATGACTGAGGGCAACTTGGGGATGTAACCCGTTTCAGGGTACAAGAAGGCACTGGCCATGCCTGAAGTAAACCTTAAAAAGGAGGGGGCAACACAAAGGGCTTGCAGATCTCTGATTTTTGAGAAATCAAATGGCCAGTAAGAACACTGTCTTAATAGAGAGGTGCCTCCAAGATGCCTCAGCTGGAGGCTTGAAAGGGGGGCTTAGACAAAGCCTACAACATGACAGCCAGGTCCCACCCAGGCACTCTAGGTTGCTGTAGTGTAGTTGTAGTGTAGTGTAGAGGTTCCAACAGATGAAGATCGAGCTCAAAGGTGGCCATTTTGACACCATGTTAGAGAAGGTGCTTAAAATGCTTTGAAAACCAAACTTCCAGGACACATTCCAGAAGGTGCATGAACACTGGGAGCACTGTATTGATGTGCAATGAAGGATTTAGACTATTATAAAGGATATAGTGTGAAAACCTAGATAAATAAAGTTAATTCTTGTAAACAGAGGTAATCTTAAAATTTTTTGATAGCACTAGTATCCATGCTGTTATAGCATCAAGCTGTTTGTTCTCCTGTTTTTTCAATGCTGATAATCCATCAATCCATACATATATTCTCTGACTGGTCATTTGAGTCATCTTCTAAGGGCAGTTATGAATATGCAAAAGGGAACTCTTGTTGAAATACCTTATGTTGTGCTATAATGTTAATCTGTAACCCTAGCTGCAGCATTAATGAGGCATCCTGTGGTGTTACTCTAAGTGTCATGAACCTGAATTTCAGAGGGAAACTCATTAACGAGCAGAGAGAAGGAAGGAATCGTAAACAGTAAACACACCAAGCTGCTGGTGAAGGCCGGCTTTAACTGGAACCATTAACTCTCTCTTAGTGTTCAGTGCACCTAAAACACTTCTTCGATTTTTCCATTTCGCTCTTTCTTACACGCACACTGCAGTACTCGCCAGCACTCCAGGTCAATGCTGATCCTCTGAACTGCATGGAAGCAGCAAATTGATTCAAGGTTGTACTCATGAACATAGACTCACAACACACAACGAAGAGAGCGACTCATCTTAATTTTTTCCAATTCACCCACCCAAATTCATTTTGTTTAAATCAGAAGTTCGCTTTTTCTCCACAACTTTCTCAATTCTGTTTCCAATCACTTCCCTCCATATTTATTACCAAAACCTGAGCACATTTTGATTGAAAAAAAGAGGCTTAACTGAAGAATTATGCAGATCTGCGTATGAGTGTGGACCGAAAACGTTTCCCACCTATCGTTTGCCTCTTTTTT
>MU551610.1:3802117-3879617 GCA_024362625.1 Silurus asotus | reverse complement strand
TTGTTAAGATATTTTTCATTAACCCAGATAATTAAGATCTTATTCCTAAAGCAGCTTTTTTTTTTTCTGTTCCTATTGATCTGTACATTTCTAATTGCTAATTCCGTGCTAAAAACCCACACAACCCTGTTAGACATTTAAATGCATGTTATCAGTCATGAAAAAAATCATTTGCAATAAAGTGTCATTGATTTTTCTATAGCAGTACAAAGACTAATGCCCTTCTAACAAAACTCCAATCCTGATTTTCATGGCAGAACACTCTCCAGGCTTCCATAAATCCCAAAATTCAGCTATTAGAAGACAAAGAACATTCACACACACATCACACTCGATGTCCTTAAGGTCATACAGTCTTTGGGTTATTTATCTGTTAGAGTCCTCAATACAGACTCCTTCATCTCACCTAAAAAAACGTAAGCAGCTGAGCCCTGGGTGACCTCAGTGATCTATCTACGCTCATACAGTCCTGCCTCCTTGTTAAGGTCCTCAAGTTCCAGTTCACTTGTGCTCTCGAGATTTAGACTTTCCTCCACGAATGGCTGGTTTTTCAGCATTGTAGCATTTCAGCGTAGCTCAGAAATGCCCTCGCACTGACTCTTTTTTTTTCCGAACTCATCACTTTTCTCACTGTCGAGAAAAGTCTGTCATCTGTAACATTCTGTACACTATTGCACTTTTTTTTTTTCTGAAATCTCACTTCACCTTTATCCAACTTGCATGTGTATCCATTATAACACGTGCCAAGGGTGCATGAAGGGAATAATGCAGATGGTCAAAAGCTTGAGCTCAATTTCACATTAAATATTAAACACAATGCAGGGAAAATGTGATCTCGGTGACAAAAACACTAGAGACTCCTTTCAAACAAGGCAGGAGCAGATACAAGTGCAGGTAAACTACACGAGGAAAATAAACTCAATAAAAAGCAAACATGAAACAAAAACACAAAGAAACAAGAACCCCGAACATGGAAGGAAAATCGCAACGTTTATTGTGGATGGATGTCAAAGCCGGTGGACTTCAGTGCAAGGTGCGGAGAAACAAGTGCACAAAATTCACGTGACTTAGTTCAATGCGGTGCAGTGGGAATTAGCCCCCTTAAATCTGAAATAAAAATCCAAATTCATGATTGCAGTGACATTAGCCAAGAAAAAATTAATAAAGCTTTGTAATGTAATTTATTTATCATTAGGAAAATATATATATAGAAAATTCATATGAAATGAGCAACAGGGATTCATTTTCCTGTATCGAATTTTTTATTTTTATTTAATTGCAATCAATTTCTTGTATATATAAATATGACGTGACACAGAGGCCTAAATCTCTTACCCATTTGTCAACATGGCAAAGACAAGAGAACACAACATTTAAGTAAGGCAGATGTGTGTCGACCTTCATAAGTCAGGCAATGGCTACAAGAAAATAGCCACTCGCCTTAACTTCCCAGTATCTACAGTCATTAAGAAGTTTAAAACAACTGGAACAGTGACAATCAAGGCTGGAAGAGGTCCCAAGTTTATCTTGCCACAACGCACAGTGAGGAGGATGGTAAGAGAAGTAAAAAAATTTCGCAAGCTTACCGTCACAGAATTGCATCAAAGAGCGGCATCTTGGGGTCACAGAGTCTCCAAAACAACCATCAGACGCTCTCTACATGCCAACAAGCTGTTTGGGAGGCATGCAAGGAAAAAGCCTTTTCTCACTAACACTCACAAACGTAAACGTCTGGAGTTTGCTAAGCGGTACTGGGACTTCAACTGGGATCGTGTGCTTTGGTCAGATGAGACTAAGATTGAGCTTTTTGGCAACAAACACTCTAAGTGGGTCTGGCGTAAAACAAAAGATGAGTATGCCGAAAAGCACCTCATGCCCACCGTGAAGTATGGTGGAGGATCTGTGATGCTGTGGGCCTGTTTCTCTTCCAAAGGCCCTGGGAACCTTGTTAGGGTGCATGGCATTATGAACGCTTTGAAGTACCAGGATATTTTAAATAAAAACCTGATGGCCTCTGCCAGAAAGCTGAAGATGGGTCGTCATTGGGTCTTTCAGCAGGATAATGATCCAAAACATGTGGCAAAATCTACACAAAAGTGGTTCAGCAGTCACAAACTCAAGGTCCTCCCATGGCCATCTCAGTCCCCAGACCTCAACCCAATCAAAAACCTGTGGGGCGTGCTAAAGAGAAGAGTGCATAAGAGAGGACCCAGGACACTGGATGATCTAGAAAGAAGAATGGTCAAAAATCCCTCTCTCTGTGTTCTCCAATCTTGTGAAATGTTATAGGAGGAGATTAAGTGCTGTCTTGTTGGCAAAAGGAGGTAGTACAAAGTATTAACATCAGGGGTGCCAATAATTGTGGCACACATAATTTCAATTTTTTTTTTTTTTCTAAATGTGTGATTTTTTTACCACCAAAGTTATGTACTTAAATAAAAGGTTGGATTTTTCTCTTTTTTTGCATTTGGGTTCTATGTTGTTTAAAAAAAAAGAAGAAATGTTAGAAGTCCATGACCACATCTTAAACAGGGGTGCCAATAATTGTGGAGGGCACTGTATATATATATACTGTATATATATATATACACACACACACACACACACACACAAATATTTGTATTTATATTTATATTTCTTATTGCATTTAGGTACTTTTTAACTGTTTGTAGCGACCCTGCAGAATGTTCTGTTACCATAGAAACACTAAAATATTGAAAAACGAGGGCATTTGGTGTTAAACTGTGTTTTAACATACATTTTTTCCTGTGTTTTTAATAGTTTTTTTTTATATGGAGATTATTTTCTTTCTTATTTCTGACTCCAACAACATTTAAAGGTAGTCTTTTTTTTTTGTTTTTTTTGTTTTCATGTTGCAGGGAGAAGGAGTGGAGAAGGTGGAGGAGTTCAGGTACCTGGGGTCAACAGTGCAAAGTAATGGAGAGTGTGTTAGAGAAGTGAAGAAAAGAGTGCAGGCAGGGTGGAGTGGGTGGAAAAGAGTGATAGCAGGAGTGATTTGTGATAGAAGAGTGTCTGTAAGAGTGAAAGGGAAAGTTTATAGGACTGTGGTGAGACCTGAGATGTTGTATGGATTAGAGACAGTGGTATTGAGTAAAAGACAGGAGGTGTAGCTGGAGGTAGCAGAGCTGAAGATGGTGAGATTTTCATTAGGGGCAATGAGGATGGAAAGGACTAGAAATTAATTTATAAGAGGGACGGAGCATGTAGGATGTTTTGGGGACAAAGAGAGAGGCGAGATTGAGATGGTTTGGACATGTGCAGAGGAGTGACATGGGGTATATCGGTCACTCTTGGCACCTCTGGCCGGAGTTAAATCGCATGGTTCATACAGGATAAACATCATAGCATAATGAAAGCGAATGGATTGTTTTACTTTAGTGCCTGGGATTTGAAAGTTACTCCTGGACCCCCTCTCAGGTAGAGGTGGACCATTATCTGGAGCCATTAATACACTGCGAGTGCTTTTTTCACCCAGGGCTAATGATGAAATGAAGCATGGATCCAAGGCCTGCAGGATTTGGCTACTTAATGCATCACTGAATGGAAAAAAACCCACAGGAATCCGAACACTATATGGGCATATGTTTGTTGTCTGACCATAGGATTTTAGTGCATTTAGAACATCCTTTTCAACATTTAGTTCCCATTTGCTGTTATAAAAACCTCCTGGGAAGATGTTCCACAAGATTTTGTGGAGGTTTGTGTGTGATTCTTTCAGCCACAGGGGTATTAGTAGTGTCAGGTAGTGATGTAAGTGAGCTGAGGAGGCCTGGGGTGCAGTCAGCGTTCACATTCATCATGTTCAATAGGTTTGGAGCTCTATAGCACTGGATCTTCCACTGCAACTCATGTAAAGCGTATCTTCATGGTGCTGGCTTTGTGCACAGGAACATTGTCATGCTGGAAAAGGTTTGGGTCTCCTTGTTCAAGTGAAGGAAAAATTTCATGGTACTGCATCCAAAGACATCATGTACAATTCTGGAGCATTAAAATGTTAAGCTTTAATTGCAGTTCCATGACAAAACACGAACAGAGCACTAACAGCAAACGAGAAGCAAAAAATGCTATCATATAGAAATATCTCTGAAATACATGTATAGGAGAATGGATTGTAACCAAATAGTGTAACTTATTTATATTTAAAATTAATATAATTTGATATTGAAATGGTATAATGGCTTTTTGTGTTAATTCATTGCCTAATCATGTAATAATTGAAAAAGAAAAATGTGTTTGTGTGCCTCAAGGGAAAGTTAACAATGACAGAAACAGGATTGAAGGACACAAAATGTGTGAACCACCTGAGTCTTTCAGACACACTATAACCTAAGGCACAGATTGTCCAGAACACACACACACACACACACACACACACACACACACACACACACACACGCATTTATGCTCTTTTTTTTTTTTCAGGATAATGTTGAAGGTGATGTGACACTAATAAGGTTGTGTTTTAATTTTGGGAACAGAGGGTTCTCTGATGGTGTAACAAGAAATAGAACAAAAATATATTTATAACATTAGTAAAAGTGTGTTAAAAGTTCAGAGGGCTCATGTTTATATAAATACACTAGAACTTTAAGGCATTAGCTTCTCTTTATAGTAACAAATTGTTTAGGGATCTGTAAAGTTGGCTCATAACATAAACACATTCATATCTCATATCATATCTTATGTATGTATATGAATACAGCGTATGTATGTGTATGTATATATATTTCCTGCTATATGTGCTTCTTTTCCAAACTGTTACCACAAAGCTTTAGGCACTCAATTCTATAGGACGCCTTTAGATGCACTATAATTAAATTTTGCATTCACTTTAACTTGGAAACTTAAACCTGTTCCAGCATGGCACTGACCCTGTGCACAAAGCCAGCTCCTTGAAGATCTGGTTTACATGCTTTGGAGAGGATGATCTTCAGTGGCCTGCTATAGAGCTCTGATCCCATCCCTACTGAACAACTTTGGGATGAATTGGAACCCTGACTGCACACCAGGCCTCCTCACCCACATCAGTATCTGCCTTGCATGATACTCTTCTGGCAAATATTCATAAGTTCACTCCAAAATCTGGTGAAATGGCTTCCCAGAAGATTAGAAGGAAATATAAGAGCAAATTGGGACTAAATGTGGAATGCAATGCACAAAATCTTGATGACCAGGTGAATTAATACTTTTGGAAATATAGTGTACATAGATGTATTTAAAACTCTCATTGTAAGATTTCATACTATACTACTGTTATCATAATACACAGCATGCATACTATATCATTCCGTGTGCAGGAAAATTCTTTCTTTGTTCTTTATTGGTCTGTAAGCAAGAAATTAGTTACTACACACACAACAATTTGAAGCTGCAAATGAAGAAAGACAGAATCTCTCCAACTGAAGGAAATGACCATAGGAGCACACAATCACTGAAACGTTCAATACATCACTTGTTCCTGCAACTCAGCACTTCTTTGCTGAGGCTTTAATGGACTTTTATCAGGCTGATGTAGTAAGTCAATGTGTCAAATAACGCAGACAAATGCACGTTCTGTGGAAAGATGAATGAAAGGATCTCCCCTCCCTAAAAAATACAAATACTTGATTTGTATTGTTTATGTGGAAAATTTGACAGTGGCTGATCAAACAATTGTGCAGCGATTATCTGATCTTTAACAGGTCTGCAGGAGGATTGCATCATTTTAATGAGCAATTCCTTTTCTGTCTCCCTTCAAGCCTGTGGGGTTCAGGCAATTTATTTAGTGACTGTAAATTACTTCAATTGAAGGGCAGGTGAAAATCTGTGTCCAGAATATAAAAAAGAAATATAAAAAAGAAATAAAACACTATCTTCATAATGACAATATTTCTTAATACTAATAGTAGTATTTTATATAATATACAGTGGTGTGAAAAAGTGTTTGCCCCTTTCCTGATTTCTTATTTTTTTGCATGTTTTTCACACTTTAATGTTTCAGATTTAAATTAGTTTGATGATCGGAAACATTAAAGTGTGACAAACATGCAAAAAAAAAACAAGAAATCAGGAAGAGGGCAAACACACTTTCACACCATTGTACAGCAAAAAGTTTGGAAACTCCTAATCTTTTATGGTTTTTAAAACCATAAAAGGTACCATGCCTTTTGCCTTTTTTTTATTTGCAACAAACTCGGTAAAAGGCAAAAACACAAAAATTGCACAGTGAATTTCTGGAAGAAAGTTCAGTGGACAGATGAGTCCAAAAGTGACATTTTCCCCATTCTAACAGAAGAACTTATCTAAGATGGAGAACAGAAACAAAGATGTTACCAGACACATCAGAATCAAACATTGAGGTGAAAGCTTAAAAGTTTGGAGGTTTTTAGGGCAGGGAAATTTTGAAACTTATTTCAGGTGAAAGACATACTGAAACAACATGGTTACTGTTCCATACTTCAACACGATGCAATTCCATCTGGACTGTGGCTCATTGGAACTGACTTCACCATATAACAGGATGATGACCTAAAGCATACATCCAAGCTCTGCAAGTGTTATTTAGAGAGCAATCTATTATGAAACGGCCCGCCCAGTCACCGCCCCTAAATCCTACTAAACAGCTCTCAGATGAACTGGATCACAAGGTCAGAAAGAACTTTCCAACTACTGAAGAACTCCTTTGACACCTTTTCAAGAGGCATGGCAAAGTGTTTCAGCTAAATCTTTTTACGAAAAGATTTACATTTTTTTCTTTAAATATTTTTTTACAAGCAAGTCTGTTCTCCTTATTAATTTTTATAACATTATTAAATTCCACAGCATTAAACCATACTAAATCATAGTATTTATTACATCATATTTCTCCGATATTACTCTATTATTCCTCACTAATATAAGTCTATATAGTTTTCTTTTATTGTCTGAAAGTTGAAGAGAGAATGCATTGAGCTTCATATTATTTGAGTTGGTTAAGGAAATCTGCTTGACCTTCACTTCCTCCCCAACAATGACTACACAACACAGCCAGGAATCCCCTACTCCTTCATTGTCAAGCTTTTCAACCATAACAGAAGATGAGATACTGCATCCAATCTTGCGATTCCACCACCTGCCCTCTGGATCCAATCTCTTTAACTGTCCTTCAGATCATCTCACAAGATCTCCCGCCCTTCATCTCCACAATCATCAACGGGTCCTTAACATCTGGCTATGTGCCAAATACCTTCAAGCAAGCAAGGGTCATTATCATCTTGAAGATACCTGCTCTGGATCCATCAGACATCAACAACTACAGACTAGAATTACTTCTCTACTTTCTTTCTAAATCTCTGGAACACACTGTTTTTAACCAATTGTCTGTCTATCTCTCACAGAACAAACTCCATGATCCATACCAGTCTGGCTTCACAGCAACACATTCCATAGAGACGGCCCTTTTGGCTGTTTCTGAGAAACTGCATGCTGCTCGATCAGCCAAGCTGTTATCTGAATTTATCTCTCTTGACCTTATAGCAGCATTCGACACAGTCAACCACAAGACTGTCTTATGGTTTGCTTCCTACCTGGAAGTTCGCTCATACCATGTAAGGTGAAGTTGGTCCACATCTGCCAAGTGCAGACTCACCACTGGTGTCCCAAAAGGCTCGACACTTGGTCCCCTCCTTTTCTCCCTCTATACCCACTCTATTGGTTAAGTCATATCCTCACATGGTTTTCTTACCACTGCTATCCTCTTCAGCCACTGCTTGCAACCCTGGGGTAACTATGGACAATCAACTTTCGTTCTCCTCACATGTCGCTAATGTGGCTCGTTCTTGTTGATTTCTTCCCTACAACATCTGAAGGATTCAACCATTTCTGTCCACACAATCTACCCAGGTGCTTGTTCAGTCTCCTGTTATTTCGAGAGTCCCTGGCTATCTTTAAGCGACGGTCGAAGACTTACCACTTCCTGAAACACTTAAATTTGCACTTTTCAAGTTTGCTTTGTAAAAATCAAGAGTTGTAGTTTGATTTATTTTGAGTTCGTAAGCTATTGTACCAGTGTAGATTTATTCATTGCTAGGGACTTAAAGCAGTTTTTGTACATGGACCAGGGCATCTGCTAAATGCCACAAATGTAAATGTAAATGTTTCTGTAAATTAGAATCCAAATACTTTATTGATTTCACAGGAAAACTGTTATGTCCGCAATTCAAAAATAAAAGTAAAATAAAGTTAATATAAAATATAAGAAATTTTAAATAAAACACAATGTTAAAGATTTTAAAGTTATTAGAGTTATTAAAGAATTTCAGTTATTATTATTATTATTATTATTATTATTATTATTATTATTATTCAGATGATGAGTCTCTGTGATAAAATTTTTTGAAGACCATTTTTGGAAAGTATAATGATTCTCTAAAAGTTTGATTTTGGTAAAAGTAAAACAAAAACTTTAAACAGAATTGGTCATGAATGGTAAATTCTTCTTGAATTTTTAATCACATCATCTTGTTGGAGATACGAGACATGAGATATGCATCTTCTAGAATATATTCGGTTTGATAAAACGCAATGATAATTTGGTATTGGAGTTGTGCATAAATAAAGGGAGAAGTTTGAAGGCTGGTGGGAGGAAGAAAGAGACAGAGTGTGTGAGAGATACACAGAGAAACAGAGCGAGCAGGAGACTCACAGTGATAGACAGATAAAAGAACAATATTCAGAGAAAAGAGAAAATGGATGCAGTACAGGCTTTAGAGTGAAATTTATGAAAATGTATTAAGATGAGCTTTCTATATGATGTATTCTTCGAACAGAGTTTTGATCGACACTTTGGCATGGGTTTAACATGGTTATTTACGGTCGGATACACACAACGGTGGAATTCAATTTTTAGCCATCATATCGGATAAGACTTGTGAGCAAGCCGAAGTAAGAGGCTATAACAAATAAGAAAAAAAAGGACAGTCATCCTGCTCTACTTCTGCTCTGAGCTTTCTGCACTCCTGACTTATTTCCCACTATTGTGAATGGTCCCACATGGATCTGCACTTACACAAACTGTTTACATCCCTAGCTCAGCTTGCTTTAGTGGATAATCTCACCTGGATAGTGTAGATTTGTACCTCAGAACTGCTTCTGTAATCAGAAAACTAACTTGTGCTCATCCCAGGGGATCGGTCCTTATACTTAGAAATGGTCCAAAAAGAACATAAATATTTATGTGGTGAAAGTTTTTCCGTCATTCAAGCCTCAAGGCTGCGGGAGTTCTTTTGTAAAATAATTTAAAGCTTTTTTTTTTTTAAGCGCAGTATAGACCACTGACTGTTAACCACTTAAACACTGTCTTTCAACCCAAAAAAAAAAATCCACCATAGAAAATACAAACTGAATACAGAATTATGATTTTATTTTTTAATGTAACAAAGAAAGTAGTACTTTAAAAAAACCCGTCAAATTCGGTACTTGTCACGTTACTGAGAAATGTTACGGTACTCGTCGCATTTTCGGAACTCGACAACGACTCTCACGATGAAACTCATAAGCGATTTAGTCTCAATGAAGAGTCTCATGCTAGCTCACAGTGCTATAGTGTTCTCTGTTTTGCATTTTAAGCTTAAATTTTAGGTCCCAAAGTGGTTGAAAATGCTACCAAGAACCCTGCAAAGTATAGCAATCAGTCTAAAAGGCAATTAAGGAGAGCCACAATGGAAGTAAACAAGAGATCATACAGTAGCCAAGTATGAGGGCGTTATGAATGTGATTTAAATAGCACATTATAAATATGACAAATCAGAAAAACATATGCATCTACGAAGACAAATGCGATCAGTTGCTTAATTGAGGACAAATTTGTGTAAAAAGAGGGCGGGCTGCGAAGACGCCACATATTAATCACTTCTCCTGTCATTGCAACACTTTTCTGTAATTTATCTCTAGATATTTGGGCTTTTAGTTGTTGTTAAATAGGATGTATTTTTTATTGCCATAGGCCTTAGTCGGAATACATTTCATTCCTGTCTCTGAGAAAGTCTTCTAATTTTGCCTTTTACTTGACATCTCAACCATGTGATTATTTTTTGCCTTTTATGGGGATCTGTGGGCATCATATGATTGTCAATATAATAGCTGCATGCAAGTACGTAAAAATACCTGAAACATTTGTTATCTAGTGTATGTTTTTAGTTTAGGCTCATGCTAAATTTTACATGCATTCACACACACACACACACACACACACACACACACACACACACACACACACACACACACAAAAAAACCCTGAGGCCCAATGATTTATTGCCTAAAAAGATAAAGGATATAGGCTAATAAAAAAATAGAACCTGAAAAGTATCCAAAGAGAGAAATACTAAAAAAAGATGAGTACCCAAAAGCGGAAAACGCAGCAACAAAACTAAACAAAAAAGACTGAAATGTGAAACAGAAACAAAACACAAGATGAAAAGTCTATTCCATACAGAAAAAACAAAGCAGATTGCGCATGGGGATGATTGAAAGAGAGAGAATTAATCAGCATTAGAGGATAAGAGGCAGAATTATGTTTACTTTACTGTCACTGAGTGTCTCAGAGTAAACCTCAATGGGATTATAGAAGCAGTTGGAATCCTCTGTACAGAGCTTAGTGTAAGGCATCAAGTACAAAAGTACCATTCGTTCAGGTGGACACAGATGATTGTAATGATTAAAAAACTGGGAGAGGAAAAAAAGAAGATTATATCAGATTAAATGGAACATTAAAATGATGATTTTGCACCAAATACAGCAACATGGCAAAATAAGTGTTAAATATCTAGATTATTATATTCATTATAATGCAAATGAATGAATAGATGCATACAGGAAGGTCAAAATAATAGAGCAGAGTACCAGAGAACTTAATTCTTCTTATTTTCCCAAATAAAAAGGAATTAAAAAAATGATTACCCTGCTATTTATAGGCTAAAACTTCAATTACAGGCACATTATATGTACAAATGTAATGGGACAACTGACTTGGCATATATTGTTCTTCTTCAGACTGTTAACAAAAAGTTGGAGGTACACAATTGTAATTGCTGTAATAGCATGCTAAGTCGTTCCTGCGATCGCTCTCCTCCTGATGGGCACTCTTTGAGGAGGGTGCCTTTACTCCTCAAAGTTCCGGCCCCACACTTGCTGAGGCAGAGCGACCCGCCAGTTCCTGTGAGTCGCAGATGGACCTTGGAGAGTGTTTTAAGACGGGCTTGTCCCTATCTCCAAACTCACCTGCTCGATCCAGCTCTCATTCACAGGCTTCGGAAGCACGCCTTTCGCCGGTTTCTTCCCCCTATGACAAGAGCATGCAACTCCACCTCTCTTCCTCTGAGAGGGGGGCCGTGCTCTGCAATACTGAAGTCGAGGTGCATATGGAGTTTGTGACTTGTGCTGTTGCCAAGCTGGATCTAGCTTAGCTGGCCGATTAGCGGAAAGACCCTACATCCACGGGTTGAAGAGACACTAGCCCCGAAATTGCATCATCTCTAAAGACCCCAACATTACTCAATAAGCCCCTATACACAATACGTCGGCACTCGTTGGTAAGGCTTATGCCTCAGCAGGTCAGGCTGCACACTATGGCTGTGTTGCATGCTTATCAGCACGACCTGCTGCGAGAGTTGGATGTGGGAGGTGCTTTAGACAGCCAGGTTCAAGAGCTCTGCCGCACGACTGATCTGGCTCTCAGAGCCGGTAAAGAGACCGCTAAGGCCATTGGACGGTCTATGGCCGCCCTAGTCTCTACGGAGAGACACCTTTGGCTCACCCTGCCAAACATGTCTGAAAGAGATAGGGCTGTATTGGTGCTATTTAGCGATTCTGGTAATGCAGTGGTCGAAAGGTTTCAGGAGGGCAAGGAACAGATGGCGACGTTCCAGCGGTACCTCATTACAGGGAACCACTTATTTAGGCGTCATATAGGTTTCAACCACATTCCTTACAGCCGTCAGGAAGGTCAGAGAAGGACAGTCACTTACTGTCAAGCAGTTCCAGAAACTGTTTGGGCTTAAGGTAGCAGCGTTCAGTGTGATTTCATTTGGCCTCCTGTAAATGAGACCACTTCAGTGGTGGCTCAGACTAATGGGTTCTCACAGAAGAGCAATCCCCTCTTGTACTATCAAGATCACGTGGCAATGCCTATGTGCCTTAGATGTTTTGAGAGATCCCAGGTTCCTGTCTCAGGGCCCCATGCTCTGAGATCCTGATCGTTGCATATTACTCACGGGGTGCAGTCATGAGAAATTCGGCAAGGCTCAGGTGAACCTGTTCACATCTCTAAAGACGTTGCACTTTCCCCTCTGTCCCCTCATGTGATGCGTTGATTTAAAAAAGATACAAGTTAGCATTTGTATCACAATGCAAAAAACTATTTATTTACCGTAATTTCCGGACTATAAAGCGCATCCAAATAAAAGCCACACACAATGAATTAGACAAAGATGTTGCCAAGAAAAATAAAAAAGCACGAGTTTTGGAAACCTGTCTGTGCTTATATGATTTCTGTTTTAACTGGAGTTATCTTTTGGAATCATCGTGCGTAAAAAAAAATAAAAAAAAAGGTTTTTCTCCTGAATCCAAGCAGCTCAGAACACAGGTGAGGTGCGTTTTTTCGTTTCCGTTCGGACATGTCATTGGTGTAATGTTATGTCGCTCAGTTTGTTGGCTTGAAGTTTGTTAAACCGGGAAAAACCCAGGAAAAATTCAGAAATAAGCCGCTTCATTTTTTAAGCCAACAAAGCGGCTATATAATTATTAGTAGCTGTGCTATACTTTTATTATTTAAAAAATGACCAATAATTTGTGACCAATATTTTATATTAGAGACACGTATAGGTACAGAAACAGTGAGGCAGAAATAAACCAAGAAGAGGCCAGGGTGAGCTAAAGTTTTTGCTCAAGGGCTCAGCAATGCTTCTGTTTTTAAAAAAATATTGAAATACAGCCACATTCTTGTGAATTAACATAAACCAGCCAATGATGTAATGTTTCACATATGTTTTTTCTGCTTGTCTTCAGAACAATATGTCACAAAAGACAGCAGATTGCTAGATCTAGAAACTTTTACACAAATGTTTACTTTAAAAATGAAAAAGATAAAAGATAAATGGCACCAATAATTATTGTTATTAATTGTCCAAATAAACCGAAAGACTAAATGCTAGTATTAACAAAAAAGAATAGAGGTATTTAAAAAAAAGTATAAAGTATAAAAGTATAAAAAAAAGTATTCAGAGATTTAAAAATCAGACAATGCGGGAAACCGGAAGAAAGAACTAAACCCAGAGCCGAAAGACTAAAAAGTGAAAGACAAACAAAAAAGAAAGACGCTGAGACTACAGACAGAATACAGAAGGGTTTAATAGGGACGACTGAACAAGAGAAAATTAATCAGCACTAGAGAATGATAGATGGAACTGTGCTTTTCTGTCACTGAGTATCACTAATTGTAAGATGCACAGATTCCAGAAACTTCTAGCAAATTGGTGAAACACATTTTCATAACAAATGCAGGTCTTTTGTTTCATTTAAAATGCACTTTATATTTAGCAAGTTGCCTATCCGTTGGAAATCACTGGACAGTTCCGTTCTCCTTTTTCAAGCATTATCTGATTCTGCTTTAGCACCAGTAGGAATGCTAGACCAAGACGTAGTAAAGCCTGTTCACAAATGCAAGCATCATCCACCAATACAATAATGGACGGCATCAAAACAATGATTGCAACAGTCCAAAATTGACTCTGTATGGTTTGTTTGAGTTTGCCATGAGTTTTCAGTAATGATTTTTAGGGCTCAAATCAATGCAGGGAGAGTGTGAAGGGCATGTTCACTCAAGCAGAGACTAGGATGTTATCCCAGGAGAAGAGCAGGATGTCTGGCAGGTTTAGGATCTTGTGTTATCAACCTTTCTTTGGTTAAGGTACAAGGCAGCATCAGGAATTAGAAATATGCAGGGTATTAATAAAAAGCCAGGTTATGGTGATTGGACAAATCAGGGACAACATGCAGATATTAGTATCATGATGACATGTAATTGTTAAGAAGTGACCAATGAATCAACAGAGGTAAAGGCAATGCTTAAATGTGCTACCGTTTTTTGGGACAGGCTGATGTTGGGCGCATCAACAGGTCAAGCTAAAGCAATACAAAAAGAGTATTGCATTATTTATATTAATAGCATTTGGTAGACTCATTTATCCAGAGCAATTTACAGAAGTGCTATGAAGTCTCTATCCACAAAGCTTCTCCCATTGGGGGGTCGCCACAGCGAATCATCCGCATGTTTGATTTGGCACGTTTTTACGCTGGATGCCCTTCCTAACGCAACCCTCCCTTCCTAACGCAAAAAAAAACTGAAGGCAGCCAAAACAAACCAGCACAGAAACACAAATGTCATCTGGTTGGGTTCCAGATTTGACGGAATACAGGCTCCAATTTTATATTTTATCACACCTGCTGCCACTGCCAGAAAAGAAAATCAGCAGCTGTGCTTAAAAGCAACGAAACGAGTGGACTGGACATAAACGATCATCAAAAATGGTTGTGTTTGCAGTTCAAAATTCATCTCAGGCTAAAAAACAATTTTCTTTTGTTGATATGGTTTGGTTATTTGTCTAAAGATTTCTCCTGCATGCCCAACTAATCAGAAATTGGGGAACAAGTTATTGGATTTCTCATGTAATGCTAACTTTTAACATATAAGTTAGCTAACTGCTAGCTAACAACTAGAGATTAAACATAAAACAAACAGTTGCCATAAGTGCAATTGTAGAAATGGAGAGGTAACAGTAAACAGGCTCTGATCATGGTACTGTTCACTGTTACCTCTTCCTTTTTACTTGCCTCTTGCATATAACTTTTCATGGCTACCTGTTAAGACGCAGATGCGTCAGGTGTCTACAACAGGGATGGGCAACTTTAAATACCAAGACCATGCAGTCTGAGCGCTGAGAAAAGAAAAGTCTGCTTTCATATTAGGATGTTAATTCTCCAACCAGGAGAGGGCGCTAGTTTCTGCCGGTCACATGGTTAAAACATAGTAGGATATGCACGCTATTGATAACATTCAATGAAACAAGTAAAGAGAAAAGAAAAAATGTACATCGAAAACTTTTTAACGAGTTTAAGGGGAAACTTGGCATTGATTCAGCTGTGCCCAAGCACTATTTAGCAGTAGGAATGTTGTCTGAAATGATGTATAAATTAATGTTTTTGTGGAAATGTATTCACTGAGTTGTTCTTATATTCAGACTTTTAATACTAGTTAAATCTCTTTTTTAAAAGAGATACTTTACTGTAAAATAAAAATGCAAACATTAATTACTCACATCTATATTGTTCCAAATCTGTATCAGTTTCTACCGAACGGAAAAAAGAAAAGCATACAGGTTTGGAACAACACAAGTGTGAGAAAAGAATTTATGACAGAATTTTCTCGTTTTTAAAAGTGAACTATCCCTTTAATAACTTTTTTCTCTGGTGGTAGTTTGAGAATGTTTTCTTGGCTAAAAATAAAAAAGAGGACTTTTGAACATTTGTTGAGATGTATATATTTGCTATTCGGGTGCTTTACTTTAACTTGGGTAAAAAAGTATTGTCAGTATTTCAACTTTGAGTCTTTTAAAACATGAATATCTCTACTTCTACTTAAGTGAAGGATGTGTGTACTTTTGCAATTTTCTTTCACATGCCGAGACATTTGGCTGGAACACCAACGACAGAGTCACAATATAAAACTCAACCCAGAGGTCCACGTTTCAAAACTCAGAAAAAGCACTTTCTTCTAGGCACAGTAAGTGACACAGAGATAGAGAGGAAATCTCTGGATATTCAGAGAGATTTCTCAGAGGAAATTGCTCGCACATACTTTTCATCATCCTTTTGATCAGAGAACACATAGATGGTGGCTCTGAGAATGGGCAAAAGGAAATGATTGCAAGCTTTACAAATACCAGTCCCTCATCCCAGCCAGTGAAGGAGATGGAAAGCCTGGAATTCTGTCAAGGTTTTACTTCTGGGGCTTTTCAGCACAGAGCCGGAGCACAGAGAGGAGCACCGAGCTGAACGGGGGACAGATGTACATGGCTGAGTGATCAGCTGACAAAGCACTGATGAAAATAACCCAGTGTCAAGCCGAGCAGATTTGGTGCTCCAAGCTTCAAGTGGCATAGCGTGTAGCGCAAAACCGTGCTAAACTCTCAGATTCACAAAAGAAAAAAGAAAACGAGGCTGGCACTGGTGAATCTGCTGGAGCTTCTGGCTGCACATTGTTTCATATCCAGTGAAAGGCTTAAGAAAAGTGCTTTTGTCTTAGATGCCAGGAGTCAAGAACTGTTTCTGTGATAACACAGTGTGGCTGTAAGGCTAGGTTCCAGGGAAGAAATGCCTCTGAGACAAAAAGGAAAAGGCCATGTTTTGGTCTGAGGAGTAAAAATGATCCAAAACAAGAATTCTTTGATATTTAGGTATATCAGGGTTTAACAATCACTTCGATTGAATTATAAGGAATAAAAGCATATATACACTGAACAAAATTATAAACGCAACACTTGTTTGTGCCCCCGTTTTTCATGAGCTGAACTCGAAGATCTAAGACATTTCTATGTACACAAAAGGCCTATGTCTCTCAAATATTGCTCACAAATCTGTCTAAATCTGTGTTTGTGAGCATAGTGAGATAATCCATCCACCTCACAGGTGTGGCATATCAAGATGGTGATTGGACCACATGATTGTTGCACAGGTGAGCCTTAGACTGGCCACAATAAAAGGCCACTATAAAATGTGCAGTTTTACTGTATTGGGGGCAGAAAAATGTATACCAGCCTTCCATAGATTACAATGACTATTTATTGTATGCTGACTCTATAAACCATTCATGCATTTTATCATGAATGTATTTTATAAAGAAAAGCCAGGTGGATATAAACCTAAGGATATTTTTATTCAACAACCCAAATCAGCACATGGAGTCCAAGTTAAAAATAGGCTGCGGTCAAGCAGTCTGGGAAACTAGTGCAAGGAAAGAGAATCAGGATTTAAAAAAATACCAGGGCAGAAGCAGAGTCAAACTGGATATCACAAACAGAGGAAACCAGACTCAAGAATTGCACATGGGAATAATGAAAAGAAAAAAAAACCTGACAAACGATAGAGTGGACTGGTATAAGTATGCAAAATTATCAACGTGTTACATAGGAAACAGATGAAGAAGGTAATTATATGATTCAACAGATTCATACAAAATTACATTATTTAGCTTATATGAAAATGTACAGTAAATATACTATATTGCCAAAGGTTTGCAGACACCTGGTCATACGTATGCTGTGTGCTTTTTGAACTGTTGAACTAAACATTTGTGTTCATCAGCCACAAGGGTATTACTAAAGTCAGGGATTGATGTAGGTGAGGAGGCCACTAAAGATCTTCCTCTCCAAACCATGTCAATCATATCTTTAAGAAACTCGCGTTGTGCACAGGGGTATTGCCATGCTGAAGCAGCTTTTGGTTTCCAAGTTTACGTGAATGCAACATTTTATTATACGGCATCCAAAGACATCCTACACAATTGTGCACCTTCAGCTTGGTGGTAACAGTTAGGCGAAAAACCACATATGACCGAAAAGGTCAGGTGTCCTAATACTTTTGTCCATGTAGTATAGGTTACCTGCTTTTCAAATCAATTACAAAATATACCTGATTTGATTAGCAATCTTATTCCTAATCTTATTGGAGTTGCCCCTCCTAGCTTCTGGTTACCCCATCTTTTTGGGATCTTTTGAGTGGGGCATAATTGTTCAGTCTGGGGAAAATCTGTGCCCAATGTTACCTCATATTTATCTTCTTGGTCAAAAAGTAGGAACTCAATGTGAATGTTTGCTGTTGTAGTCCGTCTACAGATGTGCATTCTGAGATGCTTTTCTGCTCACCATGCTAAAGATTTCCTTGAGTTCCTATACCCTTTCTGTCAGCTGCTTAAAGGTAAATGCTTAACCACATGGCACAATAACTGACCCTTATATATAAAAAAGAAAAGAGATTGTAATAAATGCTTATAGAGGCCCATTGGGGCAGGACTCACACTGGCCCATATTTGCTCTATAAATGTTTTGTTTTTTTAGAGAAGGAGGAACAGAAAAAAACATTCATTTTTTTTGTGTGTTTGTCTGGAACATTATGACGACAATATTAACTATACTCCATTTGTATCTTTCAGACGGACTACTTTTTTAAAAACGAGGTGTACATGGTGTACATTTGTTAAATTTGCTTCATGGGAATGTTTTTTGAGGCCAAAACCTACTTTCACTTCAACTTAGGGAGGTAACAGTGCTTTAGATTGCTTATGACTAATGATCCGTTCACTTTATCAGCATCTCTTATGAACAAGCACTCTTGAAAATTGAAGTTATTGGCTGTGGGACTGAAAGAGCAAAGAAAGAGATGAGAACTTCAAGAGTAGAAGACCGAGCGGGCGAGAAAGAGCAAGAGAGAGAGATTGAAAGAGAGAAGATGAATCTGGGGAAATAGTTGCGGGTGATAAAATTGACTGCTCTCTATTAAAGTTAATTAGTTTTTACACAGTGCAGTAACTAACACTAACTTTACAGCAGGGATGAGTGATCGGTCTTTCCCTGAGCGCAAGCCTGTTATCAATGGACCTGCGAATGGATTTCAGGTGAGCTTTGTGTGTCCTCATTCAGCACACACACACACACACACACACACACACACACACACACACACACAGACAAATAATTGTATACAGATTGCCCAGTTCTCATCGATATGCCTTTGAATTCACTCTGTCTTCAAAAAAAACACAAAGGCATCTAAAGCATCAGCAGTGACTGACAAGAAACATGCGTCTCTTAATCACTGCAGATTGAGAGAGAGAAGAAAGGGAGAAAGATGCATCATGATTACAGGTGTGTGCTTCGTTCCAGTAAAATCTCAAATCAAATATGTGTGATAAAAATGCTTACAGTGGTCAGTATCTATCAAAAGCGGACCAAGAAGGTAACAGTGGTGAACCAGCGATAGGGTCATGGCCTGCTAAAGCTCACTGATGCATGTGGGGAGCAAATATAATATATATATATATATATATATCACACACACACACACACACACACACACACACACACACACACACACACGTACAAGCTATACAAGCTGCACATTGACTAATCTCTAATATATCAAAGTTTCATTTAATTCATGAACATCAGCATTAAAATGCAATTACAATTATTTCCTCTCCAGCCTCAATAATCATTTCCCTTACCAATATTATTTCTCTCTCTTCATGTTAATATGATAAAACATTAATGCCACTGTGGTAGCTTGGTAGCTGGAGCTCAGATGTTCATCATCCCTTCATAAAGTGTTGTTTTAGGAAAAGAATTAATGCCCAGTGGTAGCAATAACTTTTTGCTCGACATCATCCCATAATTGAGTTCAAATCTCAGCCCCTATCCATGGTCCTTAACCGTTCACTATTCAAATGTATAATTAAGCCACTCTGAAAACGAGGTTTATGGCATTCCACTATGCAATAAACCTAAATATCACTGTCAGGATTCTGCCAAGAGACACTCAGAACCATTTCCATCAGCTGTGCCTTTAAGTTTCATGCCACACATCTTTCTGCACCCGAATCATGTTTTTAGTTATTTAGCAATCATATATAGTGTATAGACTTGGGTGACTTGTGTGTCATGTGCATAGTGTCATGTTTGTCTTCCCTCAGTTTTTACGGTCCTCATCTTTTTGCTCGATTATGGTTTCATGGTGGTAGTTATTATTAGGTTTTATTTGCACTTTTGATAAAATATTTACACTTGAATCTGCCTTCTCTGAATCATGCTGACAGTCATATTGCAGAGACAATGAAAAGTCCAGATCTTTTTGAATCGATCTTTTTTAATCTCTTTATTCTTTCACATTACACTTACAGAAGCGAGATGTATACCTTTAACACTGCTGCACTCAATTATTTGTTAAAGATTAAACACTGGAGTTGAGCACACAATGATTTTTTTTTTCCTGCTCTAACACACCCACTAAACATACACATTAACTGAGCTGAATCAGGGAATGCCAGAGTATAGAAAATCGTTCATTTGATCATCAGTCACACCAGCCCTGGGCTGTGATCACTATTAATGTTCTGTATTCATGTTTGACACTGTATTACTAAAAACTGAATATTTAATATATTCAATATTTTGGATCATCATCTTGCACTATCCTTGACAACTTTTTGGGTTTAAGGATTTTTTTACATGATGCTGAATTGTTTTTTTTTTTTTATCTCTTTTTTGTTAAAAAAGACAGAAATAAAAAATTAATGAATTATGTTCTAGTCATGTTTAAAAAATGCATAACACATTATAGCTGTATTTATTGTGCATTGTTTATTGATGATATTATATGCCGAATCCAAGCACACAAGATTTTTTTTTCTTTAACAAATTGATTATACCAGAAAGATGCCTTGAAAATGGATGATAAGAACCATTTAAACTTTTTTTGTGTTTAAGAAATGGATAATATTCCATAAATTTATATATTTGTTGCATGCAGAAGTTGTAAATCTGTATTATGAATGGCATATAGTCTAGAATTGAGCACAAATCAAAACTATACACTGACTGCAATGATTGTGCATAAAAGGGAAAATATAATTATCTTTATTTAAATATTTCTGCTATTTATTACATCCATTAAAGATGTTTTTGTAGTGCTGGCATGCCCACCGACTGGACACATTGAGGTCCATGGTGATATTTATGATGAGTACGACTTGCAGATGCGCACTCAGACAGGCTAATAGTGGTTCTAAGAAGTAACAAAAACAATTTTTATAATAACTTAGAAGTAAAAAAGTGATCAAGATTTCTTCTCAATCCATCACCCCCACTTCATCCTCACCTCTCTCGCTTTTCCCCGGTTTGGCTTCACTTGGAAAGACCAGTAATCTACAGCAGGATAGGTTTTACTCACTTTCTCTCTCATTCGATCGGACTGAAGTCTCGGATCCACAGAAGTGTCATCACGTTTCACACTCGAGTCCATTGCAGGGGAAATATCCAGACGCGCATCATCTCACGAGTGCGGTGCGTAAACGCAGCGCTCCCACGCCGCACTTTCCCAAAAAAATTATAATATCAGTGAGATTATAAGCGCTTAAAAAGCTTCACTCCATCAGATGAGCAATAGAAGAGAATGTTGCGTGAAATACAGCACAAAAAAACGAGAGGTTATTTTTTTCAGAAAGAGAGAGAGACGGAGACAAGTGCGCACCCGTCCCGTCTCACGCCCCTTTAGTGCCTCTGCTATCGGTTGACGCTGCGGATCGACACCGGGGTCTCTTGCACACGAACACTTTCGGGGTTCCCCACTGTTCCCTCCCCCTTTCCAATCTTCTCCTTCGATCTTTTTTATTGCATTAGAAGAAGAAACACAAATATAAAGGTGCTGTGATCCAGGTTCACCAAGACACGCGTGCGTAATTCCTTGTACGCACTTGATAATAATAGATCGTCTAAGTGCCATGCGTGTAAAACCAGGCTTAATTCATGCCTCCATCAGAAGCTGTGGCTGATCCCGATCAAGAATGTTTTCTGCACTGAAAAGGAACACGTGTTCAATGCAAACTTTAAGCCATTTTCTATTGATAGTGGATCCTCTGAAAACCTGGGCATAAGGAAGAAAAGAAAAAAAAAATGAAGCTTTGATTACACATCAAACTACTGCACACACAGTCACCATCCACCAATAGCATGTTTTGGAGATCCTGAGAACACAAAGGAAAATGACAGATATTCCAAAATTACAAAATGCACAATGTATGTGTTTTGAGCCAGCTTTTGCAACATGCATGCAAAATGAAAACCAAACATGCACGGAATCATCTTGTATCTTGCGATGAGGCATAGTTGGAAACCAAAATTGGTTAAGGTTAGAACACAATATTCTAATATTCATTGAAAGGGATCCAAGCAAAATGTAGATAATGTGTATGTCCATTGATCCATACCACATATTCTTCACATACTTGAGGAAAGATTGAGAGGCAACCCATTTCAGTGCACGATCAATGAATTAGGCAAAGGAAACTAGTGTACCTGAAAGAAATCCTTATACTGTATAGAGAACATGAGAATTCTGGTGCGAATGGAACATGCCAATGGTTAAAGAAAAAAGCTTAAGTGTTTAAGAAAATTTGAATTTGAAATGACTTCATCTCACTTTGCAAAATCCATTCTCAAGTATCTTATACACACACCAGCAAAAAAAATAATAAATTGTCCAAACAATCTTAAGTGCACAGCACCGCACACTGCACCAACCAAATCAATTTTCACACTCTGTCTCTTTGCTCACCTCGAGTAATTGAACAGCAAACATTGTCAAGTGCTCACATACACATGCATAAAGAGGAGGGTTAAGCTACTGGCCTTGTTTCTCTTTCCCCTTCCTCCTCCTAATGAAGAGACACCCCGGTTCCCCTGTGTGCTGGAAACAGGGTTTTGTTTGTAATAGGATCTTCCTTTAGTGTAAGGAAGGTACACAAAGACCTCACTGTCATAATTAATTGAAGGTAAGAAAGAAGTGTAAATCTATTTCTAGTTAGATTGGTCAAATGAAGGACGAAGCACAAGGTCTTTAAAGCATATTAAGGAAAGAGCAGCTGTAATAAAATGAGGGCCAGAAGCAGGTTAATTCAAGTGCAGAACCTCTTAAATCAGGAGAGTAAAAAAACAAAAACAATCTGTACTATACCAACAAAACATGCAGGAATTGTGAATCATTATTCATACAAGCAGGCTACAGTACAAAGTATTGACAAGGTACGAGGTGCTCTAATTTCTCAGCAGTATTCTCTATCCCTGGAGACTCCTTTTTTTTATATTAAAGCATCATCTAATTCTATTCTATTCTATTCTATTCTATTCTATTCTATTCTATTCTATTCTATTCTCTCTGACCAATCTAAACATCTCAACCCTTCTTACAGTTTGTCATCTTGTCCTACCGGCTTTCCACTCTTCATCCTTTTAATTGCTGCTCTCACTTCCTCTTTACTAATCCTATCCACTTTCTGCTTCACCATCTCCACACCATCCAACCTTCTCTCTCTCTCATTTTCCTTGTTCATCAGCTGCTCAAAATACTCCCTCCACCTTCTCAACACACTCTCCTCACTAGTCAACACACTTCCATCTGCATTCTTTATTGCTTGAACTTGCAGCACATCCTTCCCAGCTCTGCCTGGCCAATCAAAATAAATCCTTTTCTTCTTCCTTAGTGTCTAAGTTCACATACAGAACCTTAAATGCCTTTTCCTTGGCTTTTGCCACATCCCTCTTTACCTGCTGCCACATCTCCTTGTTCTCCTGTCTACTTTTCTCATCATTCTGTCGATCACAGTTCTGTTTCTCCAACCTCTTTCTCCTTATGCTCTCCTGCACTTCCTTATTCCACAACCACGTCTCTTTGTCCTCCTTTCTATTTCCAGATATCACATCAAGTACCTTTCTAGCTGTCTCCCTTCAGCAGTAGTTGCCTAATCATCCAGCATCTCTTCATCACCACCGAGCCCCTGTCTGACCTCTTACCTAAATCTCACACTACAGTCTTCCTCCTTCAATTTCCACCACCTTATTCTTCTTTTAGTCCTCACTCTCCTCCTCCAAAACCATCCTACAGACAATAATCCGATGCTGTTTAGCGACACTGTCCCCTGCCAACACCTTACAGTCTCCAGTCTCCTTCAGGTTGCATCTCCTGCATAAAACATAGTCCATCTGTGTGCATCTTCCTCCACTCTTATACGTCACCCTATGATCCTCCTTCTTCTTAGAATAAGTGTTCATCACAGTCATTCTCATCCCTTTAAGCTAAATCTACAACCATCTTCCCTTCCAAATTCCTCTCCCTAAGACCATACCTACCCATCACCTCCTCATCACCACTGTTCACTTCACCAACATGGCCATTAAAGACTGCCCCAATCACCAAACTTTCTTTCCACCTACACTCTCCATCACGTCTAACTCACTCCAGAATTGGTCTTATTCCTCCATCCCACAACCCACTTGTGAAGCATAAGCACTGATGACATTTATCATCACCCCTTCAACTTTCAGCTTCACGTTTATCACCCAATCAGAAACTCTCTTCACCTCCACTACACTCTTACTGTAGTCTTTCTTTAGTATCACCCCTACACCATTTCTCTTTCCATCCACACCATGATAGAACAGTTAAAAACCACCTACAATGTTCCTGGTCTTACTCTCTTTCCACCTGGTCTCCTGAACACACAAAATATCTCCTCTCCATCATATCAGCTACCTCTCTCCCTTTACCCGTCATAGTACCAACATTTAAAATACCAACTCCAACCTCCAATATCCTACAATTCTCCATTTCCTTTTGTCTCTGTAGACGTCTTCCTCCTCTCCTTCTCCTCCTTTAGCCAACAGTAGCCCAATTTCCACTAGTACCCTATTGGCTAACAAAACCTGTGGCGGTCGTTGGTAACCCGGGCCTCGACTGATTCGGTATGAATTTCCGATTTGTGATCCACATATTTGATTCGGCATGTGTTTTATGCTCGATGCCCGTCCTAACATAATGCTCCTTCATTATCTGGGTTTGGGACCGGCACTGGCTTGTGCACACTCTCCAAAATTGAGTGGAACATCTTCCCAGAAGAGTGGAAGTTATTATAACAGCAAATGTGAACGAAATGTGGAATAGACACACATAAGAATTTCATAGTCAGGTGTCCACCTACACACACATATACATATACATATACAATATATATATATATATATATATATATAAGACACTGAGCAAAGTGTAGTGAGGTAAGTCTTTGTTCAAGTGTCAAATACAAAACAATATGCTTCAGATGCAGGAAGTCATGTGACAATAAATATGACATGCAGTGACTTATGGGAAATGTAATCCCCTGTCATAAAACATGTCATGACGAATATATATATTTTTTTATTTCTATAAGCTATTTTCTGTTTCAGTCATTTGCGTCACATTATGGATCTTTTTGCCAGTTTCTTTAATAAAACTCAAAACTGCATTTGCATCCACTTGCGACATTCAGATATTAAATCTTACTACATTTGCATAATTGCATTTTTAATAGTTGAGATCCTACTTTGTGAAACTGTTATAAATTAGAAAGAAATTAACTTCATTATTTTTTTCATTTTTATTTCAATACAGCTATAAACAAAATGGGCTGAAATTTCTTGCGTGTAGATTGTATGGTAGAAGCTGATGCAGACTGCAATCATAGGGGTGTGTAGTAATTTCTCCTTCATCCTCTTTAATATTAATTCATAGAAGTGGGGTCATTATTCTGCATTCGTACACATTATCATTATAACTATCACCATTAGGCATTTTCAGAGTGAACATTAGTATAAACATCATAAATAGGGTGTATCTGTGTAAAGCTAAAATTGGTTGTAATACATCTTTGTGGCTGGAGGGAGGAATTAAGCACTTTAATAAAAGACTATTTATAGATCATAAAAAAAAAATCAGAAGCAAAGACTATGGTTAGGTATCAGTAAAGAAGCAAAACCTGTGATCAATACCCTTCTCTTACGTTTGTTTATTTAAAGAGATTTAGGCAGAAAAACACAAACATTGACTTTTCAAATAAACAAAAGTAACAGAAGGGTAGGGGAAAAAAAACTAAACTAATTTAAAGATTAACAAAAAAAGGTGTACACAATAGGAACGTGACCAATAGCAAAACAGGGGCAGAGACACCAGAAACAAAAGCAAAATTTCAAACAAGAAACAGAGAAAGTGAAAACTAACATGCTTCCTCCAATATATATGACTCCAGACTTGTCTTTTTATATTCTGATCATAAAACATAACGCACTCTGAAGAAAGCACTTTCTACCTTCTTTCTCACACATGAGTTGTACAAATGGCTTGTGATTAACAGAAAAGAGAATCTTATACCTACACAGCTAATTTAGCCCTACGGTCTCCTGGGGTATGGACTGCTTAGATTGAGTTTTAGATTGCCCCTCTCCCCTCTATGGATCTTCCCACTTAGTCCAGGCCTGCCTCTAAATAGTGTTCTCTCCGACTGGAGGCCACTCTGTGCAGCTTGGGACGGTTTCTCATCAACACCTTGGGGGGTTCCATTAAATTCCGAATTAAGAACGTGCGCTTTGAGGATAGATTGGACTGTAGTTAATGTCAACAGTCTCCTACACTGACTTAGGAATACAGTTCGCTACTGATCATCATCACTGTGCCCCGCATCATTGTATATCTGCTTCAAATGGACATTCGGTGCAACCCAGATGAGGAGGGGTTTCCTCTTGAGTCTGGTTCCTCTCAAGGTTTCTTCCTTATGCCATCTCAGGGAGTTTTTCCTTGCCACAGTTGCTCATCAGGGACAAACTTATTTACAAAGAACATATTTACTTTTAATCACCACATTATCTGTGTAAAGCTGCTTCGAGACAATGTTCATTGTTAAAAGCACTATACAAATAAAAATAAATTGAATTGAATTTAGTTTTTACTTTCAATTTCTAGTTTTTGCTAGAATTTGTGCCTAATCAGATTTCGGATTGCCAGCGTCAAAGGAATCTGCCATGAGCCTTCAGAATTAGCAGTGCAGACAACTACAGCATAAAATACACTTTGTTTAAAACTGTTGCTTTACCCAATTGGATTTCTGTATGGTGACACCGGGACCATGTAGCAGGCTTATAATTACACTCTATGTTGATTGAAGCTGTTGCTTTAATTATTCTGATTGCGATTTGCCAATTTAAGCCCCCAGAAGGCTTTAGATCATATTGGCATTAATATGTCCTATGATTGAAAGCTCAGAGAGCGCGCTAGTCAGAGCTTACAAACCGCATCTGTAGCAAACTGCATAGCTGTTAGGCTTTTTATTTATTTACGCGCAGATACACTTACAAGGGCATTTACAAGACAGACTTTTCAAGAAAATCTGGATATCATGAGGCCAAAACAGTTGAGCTTTTTCATAAAGTGTTTATAATTTAGATTTTTCTCTACTGTAGAATTTGCACAAAAATACACAATATGCCTTTCTTTTAAATCCCTAGAAAAACCATAATGCTTTATAAGAAAATGCACAAAATTGCTCAGGGTCATTTTATGAGGTTAAAATTGATGCTTCTGCAAAAGATGATGTATGTGGCTGCAGTGAAAGAAGACGTGTTGTTCATTGGGTTTCTTGCTTTAGTAATGCCATTTATTCATATCGATTCAATATCGATGGTTTTTATAGTCGTGGCATCAAATTGATGGTATTAAGAGGTGGATTGATTCAGGTGAAATGCACTGCCTGCCATTACTATAGCTTTGTCATTGAGTGCTTTGATAAATCCCAGGGATCTCAAACTTGTCTTTTACTGTAATACTTTTCCAAGCCGATTAATTTTACCGTATTTTGTTTAGTTATTGAAAACCACCTAAACACAAAATATCTGGTTCCAGGTATACACTTTTTTTTAATATAAAATGTCAAATTTATTTAGTTCAAGTATGCAGACTTCTAAACAGATTAATAAGTGGATAGAGGAAATGGTGATGCTATGGGTGGCATACACTTATATTTAAACACTTCTAAATCAAAGTTTACTCAAATTTCAATTTGAACCAGTTTACACAGACCATTTTTACAGGGTGCATGTTTTCTCTCAAAACATTTCTAAAAGATGAGCAAAGCCAGAACCATTTGTTTAGATTTATATGCATGCAGGATTTGGAAATATTTTGAATGACCTTGGCTAATGAACAAATATTGTTTTTTCGAATATTATGTTATGGCATTTGGCTGATGCCCTTATCCAGAGCAACTTACACTTATCTCAGCTATACAGCTGATATATTGAGGGGTTAAGAGCTTTGCTCAAGGGCCCAGCAGTTGCAGCTTGGTTATGTTGGGATTTTATACACTGAGTTACCACATCCCTGTTATTTGTCTTTCATATGGAGAAATCCCATATCAATCATAATTATACTTAAATATCATAATTATAGTGGATTCTCAGCTGCTATAAGTAAATCTGAAAAACAGCACAGGCTCTACTTTCAGAAACTTGGTTGATAAATACATAAAACAAACAAAACAAAAAACCCAGCTAATAATTATGAACTGAGACATGTAATCTGAGATTTTATTTTTCCACACTGTTTCATCATGACAGCTTGTTGGAAAGCAATTTGTCCCATAATTATATTTACTGAGGCTTTTTGCCAAAACCCCCATGCCCTGATGAGAATCTTACGACAATCTGTAAGAAATGTGTTTCTCTATTCGCCCGTTATTAATGTGTTAGCATTAGTTCAAATGCGAGACCTCATCCTCAGCTTAGCTTGGCTTTGTTATAACCAGTGACTTAAAGTTGGCATTAACAGCTCTATAAAAATGCTTCTGGATTCGGATTGGTCAGAAGATAAAAAAAAAAGAAAGAAAAAACAAACAAACAAATAAACACAAACAAACAGATACAGTGAGGAAAATAAGTATTTGAACACCTGAGAAAGTCAATGTTAATATTTGGTACAGTAGCCTTTGTTTGCAATTACAGAGGTCAAACGTTTCCTGTAGTTTTTCACCAGGTTTGCACACACTGCAGGAGGTATTTTGGCCCACTCCTCCACACAGATCTTCTCTAGATCAGTCAGGTTTCTGGCGTGTCACTGAGAAACACAGAGTTTGAGCTCCCTTCAAAGATTCTTTATTGGGTTTAGGTCTGGAGACTGGCTAGGCCACGCCAGAACCTTGATATGCTTCTTACAGAGCCACTCCTTGGTTATCCTGGCTGTGTGCTTCGGGTCATTGTCATGTTGGAAGACCCAGCCTCGACCCATCTTTAATGCTCTAACTGAGGGAAGGAGGTTGTTTCCCAAAATCTCGCAATACATGGCCCCGGTCATCCTCTCCTTAATACAGTGCAGTCGCCCTGTCCCATGTGCAGAAAAACACCCTTAAAAGCATGATGCTACCACCCCCATGCTTCACAGTAGGGATGGTGTTCTTGGGATGGCGCTTCGAAACTAGACGTCATTGGATAAACGCTGAGATTATGTCCCGCCCACGGACGCTCAGCGTCTCTGGGGGTGAATGGGGAGTGGGCTGGCCCGGACTCCGAGCTTCTGCATGATGATTGGAGGGTCTGTCGAAAGACTGCATCTCCTTTTGACTGACAGCGATTCTGTACTATAAGGAATCACTGAAGCTATTCGCGCTCAGTCCCATCGCGGATTTCTCAAGTTCAGTCCAAATAAAAACTGCTGCAACCTATTTCTTTGATATTTGCTTGGCGAAATTGCTTGATTTTCATCATACATTTCACACAATTATACACCACATTCCTTGTTTTAGTTTTACAGAGTTTAATATTTTTTTTTCACAGACCATTTTCTTGAAAAGAAACGTAGGGCAGAATTTACTTTTAAATAAATAGACAATTTTATGATGTAGGCCGAAAATGAGCTTCCCCTCTCTGACAGACCAGTAGCCGCCACTGTTATCATTCTTCTTCCTCCAAACACGTTTAATGTAATTATGACCCAAAAGTTATATTTCAGTCTCATCTGACTCATCTCCCATAACTCCTCTGGATCATCCAAATGGTCATTGGCAAACTTAAAACGTGCCTGGACATGTGCTGGTTAAAGCAGGGGAACCTTCCGTGCCATGCATGATTTCAAACCATGACGTCTTAGTGTATTACAAACAGTAACCTTGGAAACGGTGGTCCCAGCTCTTTTCAGGTCATTGTCCAGCTCCTCCTCTGTAGTTCTGGGCTGATTTTTCACCTTCCTTAGGATCATTGAGACCCCATGAGGTGAGATCTTGCATGGAGCCCCAGTCCGAGGGAGATTGACAGTCATGTTTAGCTTCTTCCATTTTCTAATGATTGCTCCAACAGTGGACCTTTTTTCACCACGCTGCTTGGCGATTTCCCCGTAGCCCTTTCCAGCCTTGTGGAGGTCAGTTATTTGGTCAGCTCTTTGGTCTTGGCCATGTTAGTAGTTGGATTCTTACTGATTGAATGGGGTGGACAGGTGTCTTTTTGCAGCTAACGACCTCAAACAGGTGCATCTAATTTAGGATAATAAATGTAGTGGGGGTGGACATTTTAAAGGCAGACTAACAGGTCTTTGAGGGTCAGAATTCTAGCTGATAGACAGGTGTTTAAATACTTATTTGCAGCTGTATCATACAAATAAATAGTTACAGAATCATATATTGTGATATTGTGGGTTTTTTCAGATTATGTCTCTCACAGTGGACATGCACCTATGATGACAATTTCAGACCCCTCCATGATTTCTAAGTGGAATAACCTGCAAAATAGCAGCGTGTTCAAATACTTATTTTCCTCACTGTAGATGTACCACCTAGTAATAGGAAGATCCGATCATTTCAATTAATTGGTCCTTTGAATCTCATTCATCAAAATGATTGAATCTTTTTTTTGTCATTTAGTTCATTTTGTTCCTTTGATAAGAAATAACAAAATTGTTACATTTTCAGTAAACAGATCCCCCAACATGTCTACATACATGATCTGCAGTTCCAATACTGAAAATATGATAATGTAGCTATAAAATATTGTAACAATTATTTTAAGATATTTTAAGATAAAACCTGATCTATTGCATTGTGCAGTGTCTTATAACAATAATGTTAAGATTTGGACCAAAAAACCCCTGCTCTATTACATTGTGTAGCATCTATGGCTGTCACGTGCTGAAAAAACAAACAATTCAGAGAGGACTCATGGGATAAACTACTACTTTCCTGTTCCTACGGAGATGTCATGATGCTTTGCTCATACGCGTCCAGTAGAAAATGATAGAATCACTCTTTGAGACGACTCGTTATTCTGAATCACGTTAAAGAATCGTTCTATATGAATGAATCATTCATGGAGACTATCACTAGTATCAGCAAGAATACAAAATCCTACTAACTTAAATGTGCTCAATAATAGAGTTACTTCTAATTTAACATTTTCTGTCATTGAGATGTATTTAACATTAATTGAAGTGAAAAGATATACAGTACAGACCAAAAGTTTGTAGATTCACACTGAAGGCATCAAAACTATGAATGAACACATGTGGAATTATATATGGAATTATATACATAACATGGCAATTTAAAAACAGTAACAGCAGCAATTGAGTAAGTGTGCAAAACAGCATGTAAACAGTTATAGTATGGGTGGTGCTATAGACATGGATTTACAGTACAGACCAAAAGTTTGGACACACAAGGTGTGTCCAAACTTTTGGTCTGTACTGTACATCCATGTCTATAGCACCACCCATACTATAACTGTTTACATGCTGTTTTGCACACTTACTCAATTGCTGCTGTTACTGTTTTTAAATTGCCACCAATTGGTGCTATACTAAAGTGTATATGCTTACAAGTTCTCTCTTTAAAGTTCTCTGTTTTTGCACATTGTACTTCATAACATTTTATACACAGTGTATACTGGTCAACGTATTTTGTGTATCTTGTTTTGTCTTGCACTGTTTACACTATGTTGCACATGATACACTTTATGTGGCTAGGACAACTTATTTTTAGTCCTGAGCTCTGTGTTTTATTATGTAGCTCTATGTTGTTGTATGTAGCACCAGGGTCCTGGAGAAACGTTGTTTAATTTCACTGTGTACTGCGTCAGCTATATATGGTTGAAATGACAATAAAAGCTTCTTGACTTGACTTGATTCTTCAGTTTAAGTGCTTTATATTAGTGCTTCATAGCTTTAATTTAAGAGGTAAAATGTCCTGAAATACTCAGAAGACGGATGCAAGTGCAAATTATTTTATCTACAGTGTGTGTATACCAAAAACACAAAAGCCTCAGTACACTGTAAACATAAACTAGATTGCGAAACTCCAAAAACAACAAGAACCATGGACAGCAAACATAAGACCATAAATGTTGTGAAAGGTGCACAACTGAATGTAAATCAGGCGCACTGAACACAATGTAAATCAGGTGCAGAGATCATGTGACATGAGTGTGGTGCATTGGTAAAGCTGTGCTATATGTATTACGGTGATTGTGTTGCATGTATTGAGGAAAATATCATTAGGAACATGCACTGTGAAGATAAATGTTAGTAAAGACAGCAGTAGGCCGTGGAGGGGTATTAGCTTAGTGGTTAAGGCATTAAACTTTGGATCTGAAGCTCATGAGTTTAAATTCTAACATCAAGCTGCCACTGCTAGGCCCCTGGGCAAGGCCCTTAGCTCCTCAGTTGTATGAATGAAAGAAAAGTAAGTTGCTCTGGATAAGAGCATCTATCTGCCAAATGCCATAAATAAAAAATGTGTGTCTTTCTATTATCCTCTTTAAAAACGATACAGAGAGTGTGATAAACATAGACTTTGTGAATAATCCTGACCTTAAGTAAAAAATGTAAGGAATAAAGTAAAGGTTTTTTTATAAGTTGCAGATTTTGAAAAAACAGTTGTATTTTTCTTCACTTTAAGAGAGCAAAAAAACTAACATTCTGGCTAGAGAACAAATGCTTACAGCTGCTATAATGTGAGGAATTTGTATATTTCTATATAATAGACGTTCCACAACATTTGATGTACCATAAATGGATTATGTGGGCAACAAGATTTTTTATGATAATTAAGATAAGAAAAAAACACTTATAGCTCATAAAAAACAAAGTTGTACAACTAACAGTAACTAGTATTGCATTGTGCTGCACAAAATCTGTTTTTTTTCCTGTCATGGTGCTTATAATATACATAAATACATATTTTAAGAAGAAGGGGGATCATAGGGTGACATATAAGAGTGGAGGAAGGTGCACACAGGTGGACTATGTTCTATGCTGGAGAGGCAACCTGAAGGAAATTGGAGACTAAGGTGTTGGCGAAGGACAGTGTAGCTAGACAGCATTGGATGGTGTTCTGTAGGATGGTTTTGGAGATGAAGAAGAAGAGGAGGAGAGAGAGGACTGAAAGAAGAATAAGATTGTGAAAATTGAAGGAGGAAGACTGTAGTTTGAGATTCAGGAAAGAGGTCAGACAGGGGCTTGTGGTGGTGAAGAGGTGCTGGATGATTGGGCAACTACTGCAGAGGGTGGAGGGAGTATTTTGAGCAGCTGATGAACAAAGAATATGAGAGAGAGAGAAGGTTGGATAATGTGGAGGTGGTGAAGGAGGAAGTGGATAGGATTAGTGAGGAAGTGAGAGCAGTGATTGAGAGGATGAAGAGTGGAAAGTCGACCGGCCAGGATACCATACTGTTAGAAACATTTAGCTGTTTAGGAGAGATGGCAGTGGAGTTCCTAACAGATTGTTCAACAAGATTTTGGAAGGTGAGAGAATGCCTGAGGAATGAAGAAGGAGTGTGCTGGTACCGATCTTTAAGCATAAGGGAGATGTGCAGACCTGCAGTAACTACAGGGGAATTAAGTTGACCAGTCACACCATTAAGTTATGGGAAAGAGTAGTAAAAGCCAGGCTGTGAGAAGAGGCGACCATCTGTAAGCAACAATATGGGTTCATGCCAAGGGAGAGCACCACAGACACATTATTTGCTTTAAAAATGTTGAAGGAGAACTATAGAGAAGGTCAAAAGGAGTTACATTGTGTGTTTGTAGATTTAGAGAAAGCATATGACAGAGAGCTGATAGAGGAGTTGTGGTATTGTATGAGGAAGTCTGATGTGGCAGAGAAGTATGTAAGGGTGGTGCAGGACATGTATGAGGACAGGGTGACAACAGTGAAGTGTGCAGTAGGAACGACAGACTGGTTAAAGTTGGAGGTTGGACTGCATCAAGGATCAGCTCTAAGCCCTTTTCTGTTTGCAGTGGTGATGGACAGGTTAACAGTGAAAAGTAATGGAGAGTGTGTTAGAAAAGTGAAGTAAAGTGCACTCTTTACTTCACTTTTCTAACACACTCTCCAGGGTGGCAGGGTGGAGTGGATGAAGAAGAGTGATAGCAGTAGAGTGATTTGTGATAGAATGGTATCTACAAGAGTGAAAGGAAAAGTTTATAGAACTGTGGTGAGAACTGCTATGCTGTATGGTTTAGAGACAGTGGCATTGAGTAAAAGGCAGAAGGTGGAGCTGGAGCTGGAGGTAGCAGAGCTAAAGATTTTGAGATTTTCATTGGGAGCAACAAGGATAGACAGGATTAGAAACAAGGGACAGCACATTTGGGACGTTTTAGGCCCGACAGAGATGGTTTGGACATGTGCAGAGGAGAGACATGGGGTACATCGGTAGGAGAATGCTGAGGATGGAGCCACCAGGAAGGAAGAAAAGAGGAAGACTAAGAATGAGGTTTGGGTGTGGTGAAAGAAGAATTGCAGGTAGCTGGTTTGAATGAGGCAGATGTAGAGGACAGAGTAGTGTGGAGACGGATGATCCACTGTGGCGCCCCCTAAAAGGCACAGCCAAAAGACAAAGAAGAAAAAGAAGGTGCTTATATTATACAAACTTAATTGCATGACATTGTCTTCAATTTCAACTTGATTTTACATCAATATTGTTTTTTCTGAGAGTGATTCCATTGAACAAACCAATCAAACCAACTTTCCTACATGCAGATTCATAATACAAATTGACGTGAGTGTGTACTGTGGATATGACCAGCATAAATAAATAGTATAGGCTCTTGTACGATTTATGCCGCCTAACAGGCATTTTACTCACTGCATGTGATATCTGACTGTGATGCAGTGGTCTGTTATACTGTATTTCGGTATAGTATTGATGGATTCTATAGCTGTGGTGTCATAATAATGGTATTAATATGTAGATTAGTTCAGGTCAGACACCACTGAAGGCCTAGGTGTGAACTGCATGGATCAGAAAACAATGTAAATTTTTAATGTACAATAATATTGCAGGATTACAAAAAAGTTTTAAAATTCCTTTGCTGTTTGATATTGCTCGATGTGTTTTCATAGAGTACATGGTACAGAGAGATTCTTACCGCTGAAAGGCATTATTAGATCTCCAGTGTCATTAGGAAGACTCCTGGTCAGATTTTCTGCATTCAACAGTTTTCCACAGGATACTAATCTTTGGGTTAGAGAAGAACTAGTGAGCCTTGATTGAAAAAAACAGACATGGACGTGTAAAAGTGTGTGTGTCACAGATACACCAGAGTCAGAAACCGGGAGCAGACACAGGAGAATCAGAAACAGGAGTGCAGGAAATATTAAAATTAGCTGTAGCGTGCTTCACAAGAAGTATAGTGAGGAGCATAGGAAACTCAGGAGATCGCAGGAGCAGTGGGTAGTCCAGATGATCTAAGGTATATGGTAGATCAGTTGGCGAGTGAAGGGTTAATGGAAAACAGGTGCAGTTTTCTGACCCCAACTTCCTAACCTAAAAATGCAAATGAAACAAATGAAACAAATTTACAGTGCTGTAATGCATATTTGAGAAATAAAGATATTCCACATATAACCAAGGCACCTACTGTACGAGTCCCTATTGTCAGCAGTAGGTTTTCTAGACAGGAAATACCGTTCATAGAAGACTTAAGAGGTCAGACTGATATACATGTGCTAATAAGATTGAGGAGGTACAGGTGTCAGTGAATCATGACATGTGGCATTCATGTGTTAGTGCAGTGGCTGATCGGTCCATAGTCCATGGCCATATTCCTAGCAGTTAATTTGAAGGCAGAGAGAAAAACAGAAGGCCTGGAGAGGAAATGATTTACTGGACACTGAGTACCATTAAGTGTAGCTATAAATGGATAAAATGTACACTGTGCCTAAAAAATGTTTTTCATTTAACAAAGAGAACATTTACATTTTCATAAAGTGGAGACATTTATTTATTTATTTGACATTTACAATAACAGGATGTAACAGACGCCCTTGTCCAAAGTGACGTACAAAAGTGCTTTGAGTCTCTAGAAATAAATAAATCTGAACCGGTACGCTGCGCTAGATTACGATCTTAAAATACATTTTTGTAAACAAAAATTCACAAAGCAAAAATCACAATTATTGTGTACATAATGTACATGAATTTTATAGGTCCCCTGGTGGTCTAGTGGTTAAGACGCAGCGCTCCCACCGCTGCGACCCGGGTTCGATTGCCGGTCAGGGAACCATCCCCAGCCACTCTCAGTGCCGGTCCCAAGCCCGGATAAATTGGGGAGGGTTGCGTTAGGAAGGGCATCCAGCGTAAAAACATGTGCCAAATCAAACGTGCGGAGAATCCGCTGTGGCGACCCCTAACGGGAGAAGCCGAAGGATATACCATACCAATGTACATGAATTTTATATGTACACTCTAAGGACAAACGTATTGGTACACCTGAGCTTTTCAGCCATATGTGTTTTTTTCCTAACTTGATAACACAAAATTGAAGACGCACTTGAACTAAGAGATGCCAACCTGTTCCAGCATGAAAATATTCTTTTGCACAAAGCCAGCTCTATATGTTTTACATAAAGTGTCGGGGTAGAAGATCATGAGTGGCCTACTATAAAGCTCTGGCCTCAACCCTACTGAACACTTTTGGGATGATTTGGAATGCTGACTGCACCCCAGGCCTCCTCACCGACATCAAAACATGATTTTATCTGCTTGAACATCATGAAATCCCAGTCTTCTTTAAATCTTTGTCTGGGAGAGACCTTGTTGATGCAGAATAAGTACCCTGTGTATTGTTGCTATGCTCAGACTTGCAAAGTTTTATGACCTGTGAAATGAAGCTGTGTTTGACAACTTCATCGTAGTAGCAGAGTTTGGCTGATCCGCACCCAGTTTCTGTTCCACTTAATGATTGTGTTTCAACCTACATATTGCTCAGTATAGTTGGTTAATCGTTCTCCTGATTCTGGTTCCATAGAGAATGAAAATCCCCAGGCCTCCTCACCTCACCTTCATCAGTACCTGATTTTACCAATATCCCTAGGGATGAATGACCTCCACAAATCTTCACAAGCACACTCCAAAATCTAGTGGAACATCTTGCCAGAAAAGTAGTGATTATTAAAACAGCAAATGGGAACTAAATGTGAAATTGGATATTCAAAAGCACATGCCAATCTTATGGTCGGTGTCCATATAGTGAATTTATATTACATTACCTCTTCATTCTTCATTTTTTGCCAATTTTATCCATTCATGGTTAAATGAACTTTTCTTGAAACAAGTTAGTCCCTATTACCTTCTAATTTGGAGCATTGGTCTTATTTCTTAAGCTAAAAAGACAAACAAAAAATTTGCATAGTGCTATGCTGGTAAAAACGGATAACAAATTATAAATGGGGTCAGCATTTTATTCTTCTTCTTCGTAATGAATATATTACGATTACGTTCACATACAAAGTCATCCACCATAATGCTAACCTGCATTCAAAATCCATTAAAACCCTAACTAGAGAATTCACTGGCATGATAAATGAGGAATAAGCAAATATTTCCAATATGTGGAGGGAGAGAAAAAATACAAAAAGCTATTTATTTCTGTATAATGTCCCATATTAGGTGTAAAAGCAGTTAAAATGTTTAATATCTTCATTAAAGTTTTGTCTCCCTCTCTCTCATACACACACTCAAACAAATAGCATGTTTCATGCTGTATAACTGGACGCTATCTATTTAAAGAGTAAGTGCTGCTCTTTATGAGTCATCAAAACATCGAGAATCATCTGAACAAGGTGAGATGACTAATACCTTAATCACTGAGCTAAAGATCTCCGGAATTGAGCATACTGTGCCCTATTCCTCAATACATACTGCCCCACACACACACACAAAAACACACACACACACACACACACACACACACACACACACACACACACACACACTCTCAGTGTTAAATTCTGTGCAAGATCTCTTCCTATTAGCAGAACATACACTAACTTAATTAAAAATGAGAGAAAAATGTGTGAATGTGTTTAAACCCCTGCTCACGTCGGCCACTGATTATTAATCTCTGTGGGATGAGAGGAAAGTTAAATTTTGTCAGTTTGGCAGAATAGTGTCCAGCAGTGGGTTGTGCGTGTATGTGTGTGTGTGTATGTGTATGTGTGTGTGAGTGTGTGTGTGTGTGTGTGTGTGTGTGTGTGTGTGTGTGTGTGTGTGTGTGTGTGTGTGTGTGTGTGTGAGTGAGTAATGTAAAAGGAAAGTCAATGTGGCATACTTTAGAAAGCCAAAGAGACCGTCTGTAGAGCAGTATTATCCATACACACAAACAAAAAAACATGACAACACAAAAACATGCATGAACACAAAAAATTCACACAAGCACGCACACAAACATAAGCACATACAAAAACCCACAAATATGCACTAACATGGAAAAGACACACACACAAACACACACAAGCACACACACGTGCACATATACACTCACCAAAACAAATAAACGCATAAACATACACACATACATACATACATACATACATACATACATACATACATTACATACATTCATACAAAAAAGCACACACACACACAAGCACACACACACACACACACACACAGACACACACACACTCTTTTAACACAAGTAAAAACAAGCACAAAAGCAAATGTACATACAAATACATGTACATGTACAAATACATACATACCCTTAGGATACTTACTGTAACTTGGGATTTCATTTAAATGAAAGCATATATTCTGAAACCCTGCTTTTAATGTTAAACTTCCTAACATTTCAAAACTTAGAAGAGCTTAGTATATGTCTGGTATCAATAAATTTGTTAGTAAATGTAGCCAAGAACCACAGATCTGTTTAACAACAGATAAATAATCACAGACCTCGATAGTCACACAAGGAGAACTGTTTACTCACGATTACATGCATCACACAAACCCTTTTAAATACAAATTTTATGTGAAATCCATGGATGTTAACACGCTCTGAAAATCTTCTGGTTCAAATGTTTGTTCTCCCACAGGGAAGCAGGGCATGGAAATGTCGAGTGCTCTCTAACCGAAGCATTCGGGCCTCACAGCCAGACTGTCTAACAGTTTCTTCCCACAAGCCATCCAACTCCTAAATAAGAGACTGGACTGATTCTCACACACAAACATACACACACACACACACACACACACACACACACACACACACACACACACACAATGCTGGATTGCGACAGTTCTATAGTGTTGTGTTGTTGCACTAAATGCGGTTTACACAGGTTTTCACATGCACAATCTAAAGTCCTCTGTACAGGTTTGTATGTTTTAATCAGTTTTGTGCTATCTAGTGTTCATTCAAACCCCAACTCCAAAAAATTAGGATGCTGGGTAAAATGTAATTTAAAACAGAATACAAATTTAATTAACCTATTTTTTTATATTATATTATATACTATCCAACAACTGAAAACATTCGGCCCATCAGGAAATAAAAAATATAACAAGGAAGACCCAGGAACGTTGAGCAGTTTGAATACTGTATTAGACACAGAAAAACTCAACTGGTTTCCTCATTGCCATAATGTATACAAGACTTGTTAAAATTAGAGCGGATGCTACACAGTGGGAAACATCACCCTGTCCCAATTTTTTTTAGGATGTGTTGCAGCCATTAAATAAATCTTGATATAAAAATTATATTTAATAATAATGATAATAAAATAATAATAATAATAATTAATAATTAATTTTACTACTACTAATAATATTTTACTTTAAAATTGCATTTCATCAATTTTTATATTATTTTCTAGGTTATATTTTGAAAAAAATATGGGTTTTGAGATTTGCAAATCATTGCATTCTGTTTTCATTTACATGTCACTTTTAGGAATTTGGTTGTATGTTGTTTTATGTAGCACCAAGGTTCTGAAGGAACATTGTTTGATTTCACTGTGTACTGAATATACCTTAGATGACAATAAAGCTAATTGACTTAAGGATCATAAAGCTGATGTCCAAAAACGTGTACAGAACACAAATAATGTATTGTATCCATAAATACAGGGTTTCTAAGACTAAAATTATTTTTTCATTTTTTATATCACTTAACTTAACAATAACTCTCACTCTGCTTTAAATTGCATGTGAGAGGTGTTCAGGAAAGCAGCAAGGTGTAATAATGCATTTGAAAGCAGCATAATCATTATGAAGTCAACTCTTGAAACTGCCTTTGGTGTAGTGCCACCAGACTGATTGTGTTTCCCTGTTTTTGAGAGAATTAGAACGAGAAAATTAAGTTTTAATTTCTGAAAACAAGAAGAAATCATGTGCATTGTGGTAGAAGCCACAAAATAACAGATTTGTCATTCTGATCCAAATGTATTCAATTATAGTAAAATAACTGCCAAAAAAATTAGCATGCTGTTGTTTTCCATCTCTAACCAAATTCAAGAGGAAATGATGTGCTTCCTGCAGGAAAGGCATCTTTTGGAATGAGTCCATCAAAACTATAGCTAAATGTGTGTTAAAATAAGTTAAGTACAGGTATATGTGTTTCTAATATATTCAGTGCAAATTGACAGAGCTAGCACAAAGCTTCATTATTCAGGGTTTAAAGCATAGAATTATTAGTAGTAGTAGTAGTATTAGTATTAGTATTAGTATTATTACTAAAAAATAAGTAATGGATTAATTTATTGGTAACACAATTGCCACAGGGGTTGCAGCTAGTTTCTTATTTGTATTCTTTCACTACCTTCTTGATCTTAAGAGTCTGCTTCTATATTGTGATATCCCAAATGAGCAGTAGCGAGAGGAAGGGTGAGAGAGTGTGTCCTTTTTTGTTTTAGTTTGTTTTCCTTGTGCTACATTCCCACAGAGGTTTTAATGTCTGCTTAGACATGCTAGGTTAGCAGACAGGTACTCATTGCTTATTAGACAGAACAGTCTGGTCTAGTTTTCTCCTTTCTTTACCCTTTAAACTAAGACTATCCTATTTTTATTTTCATTTTGTTCTTAGCCTCCTATTGACACTGACCTAGTTTGTATTCCATCAGCACAATCTTTTATAGTGTCCATGTCTAGCGTTTGTTACCCTTGTATCTACCACATACACCAATCAGCTATAACATTAAACCTACCAGCCCAATATTGGGTAGATTTCTCTTGTTTCACTATCTCTGACCACGGTCTGGATTCCATAAGATGTCTGGCTGGTATCTGGGACCAAGTTGTTATCAGCAGATCCTTTAAGTCTTGTTACTTGTGAAATGGAGTTTCCACTTGTTTGTACAGCACATCCGATTGAGAGCTGGGGAATTTAAAGGTTGAGTCAACACTTGAAAACTTTATTCCTCAAACCATTGCTAAACATTTTTTTGCAGTGTAGGTCACACTATCCTGCTGAAGGAGGCCACTTCCATTAGGGAATACAGTTTAGTAATTAGGTAATGTTTGGGTAAAAGGCACCTTTTTAAGTAACATCCGCATGAATTCCAGGAACTAATGTTTCTGATGAAAAAATCATAGCATTACTGTTCGATTTCCTGTATATTATTAGACTGGGGAACCTTCTTCCTTTGCTCCATGGTCCAGTCCTGATGCTGAGAGGATTGTAGAGCTTTCAGCGGTGTACAGGATTCAGAATTGGCACTTTGACCACTTTGTAGCAGTACATAACCGCAATACATACACTGCAAGATGTGATGGCTTGTATGTTCTGACTCCTTTCTATTAGAACCAGCATTTACTTTTTAAGTTATATGTACTATAGTAGCTCTTCTGAGGGGATCATGACAGACATAGCCTTTATTCTCTACACATACCTGTATCTCTGAGCCTTCGGTGTCCATGACCCTGTCACTGGTACACCAGGTGTCTTTTATTGGACCACTTTTGGTACAGTAGGTGCTAATCACTTGCATATATTTTGACCTTGAATATATTTTGGAGATGTTCTGACCCAGTCATCTAGTCCTCACAATTTGTCAAATTGTCCACAATTGTCCACATCCTTATATTCTTCCTGACTGTTCCCTCACTGCTTAATATAATCCCACTAATTGATATAGATGCCATTCTAATAAAATACTCAATGACATTCATGTCAACATGTTTCTCATAATACGAATATCCCTTTGTATGGGTAAAACAACACAAAACAATAACCTGCACCAAGGCCCAGTAAAGTATGATTTTATTTCTAATGAAATAATGATTCGGTACAGATAATTATGCAGCCGTCAAGGAAGGAAGCAGTGCACCGTTCAAAACAAGGCTTGAATAAACCACTTATCTCTCGGGAGCACCGTTATGTAGTAATTACAGCAAATTAGTGTTCTGTAGACTGAACAAGCAACATTTGCTTTTGTTAATTATGCACAGAGTGAGATCCTGCAGTGCACATGAAGGTAATTCGCCCCTTGGCCTCAAGCTGTGTAACATGGTTTTGCTCATTTGAACTCACAATTGTGCATTTACCTTAACAGATCTCTGCATGTGTTTAATGATTTCTTTTGGACGCTCTCTAACCGATCTGTTTGTCATTAATAGTGCAATTTGCATGCATTGACAGAATATGTAGTGCAATAGAAAACACTTAAATAGGCGTAACGAAATATTTAATAATATTTCATATTTACTCAATAATTCCTGCGAAATGAAGGGACTATGGCAACCATCACTAATGGATAGAAATTCCAATGAATTCAAACTTTGAATACCATTACAAACCCTCAGCTGTTTCCATTATGTAGTCTATCTGGGTCTATCCTAAAATAATTATCTGTAAAGAAACTATTGGGATATTGTGATTTGTGGTAAGAGCAGAGAGCAGGTTGAGAAGAGCCTGGAGAGGTGGAGGTACGCGCTGGAGAGAAGGGGAACGAAAGTCAGTAGGAGTAAGACAGCGTACCACAATTTCCGGACTATTAAGCGATCCCAAATATAAGAACGCACCCTCTGAATTTTACAAAGATTTTTATTTTGAACATAAATAAGCCGCACCTGTCTATAAGCCACAGGTATCTACATTGAAACTAATGAGCTTTAAACAGACTTTAACGAATGACAGCGCCTGTTACACGGCTTGTATCCAAACAGTAGCCTACCAAGAAAGTCATTCTTTACTGTCCTCCTCCTTCCTTTCACAACAATTTCTCTCAAGATTTTATCTTTTGGCATCGTCGTGCGTTTAAAAAATCGACATCGATGGAAGCTTTTCTCCCGATGCCGTGCAGCTCAGAACAGAGGTAAAGTGCGTTTTTTTTTTAATGCCCGGTTGTTTTCAGTGTGATGAATGATTCGCATTTCCTGTTGACAGTAAGTGAGCAGCAGGTCAAACGTCAAAGGAACTTCATCCACATTTATGATGTGGTGCGACCCGATTTAGTGGGAGCGCATCTGATTTAATATAAAGGGTTTCATTGGTTCACCTGAACCCGTTCGGCAATTTCATTGGCCTATGTTATAGGGCTCAGTTTTTTGACTTGAAGCTTGTGAAAATGGGAAAAACCCAAGAAAAATCCATAAATTAGCTGCTTCATTGTTTAAGCCGTGGGGTTCAAAGCATGGGGAAAAAAGTAGCAGCTTATAGTCTGGAAAATACGGTACATGTGTGTGAATGAGAGGGACGGCAGTGAAGTGGTGCGGTTGCATTGAGAAGAGGTGAAGAGTATCTACAAAGGTGAAAGAGAAAGTTTATAGGACTGTGTTGAGACCTGGTATGTTGTATGGTTTAGAGACAGTGGCATTGGGTAAAAGACAGGAGGTGGAGCTGGAGGTGACAGAGCTAAAAATGCTGAGTTCCCTTTCAGGAACTCAAGCTGCATCAGAACGCTTTGGGAACAAGAGTCCAATACCACCACACTGACCAGTCCCTGACTAGTGTGAAAGAGCACAGCCAGGTCGAAGGACAGAGCTGCCATGAGTGGCGCAGAGGTCAAGGTTGTAAAATCTCACAAAGGTGAGCAGAGGGAACCAGCCCGCAGCGTCGCAGAAGTCTTGAAGGGACAATTCAGAGGACCAAGCCTTAGAAGCTGACACACTCCGGGTGGAGTGTGCTCTAAACCCTAAATGGTGCAGGGAGAATAAAGGACTCTTAAGAGGATGTCAGGAGCAGGTCTCTGCCCAGTAAATGTCCAAACCTCTCCCATATCTGCTCCACCACATGAATCCATATGGTTCCTAAACAGGTGGTTCTCTGTGATAGGAAAAGCACACTCTTCCTGGTATTATGCCGAAACCCCAGTTCCTTCATGTGAGCGAAAACACATCTTTATGCCGAACAGCTAACTGCTCTGTTTGAGCTAATATCGAGATATAGTTGAGAATGCGGATGCTCTGAACTCTCAGGGAAGCCAGAACCACATTGACACATTTCGTTAAGGTGCAGGGTGATAAGGTAAGGCCAAACGGAAGCACCCAATATTGGTATGCTTTGACCCCAAAAGCGAACCTCGGTAGGTTCCTGTGAGAAGGGAGGATGGGTACATAAAACTACGCATCCTTTAGATCTACCGTGACAAGCCAGTCCTCAGATCTGATCTGAGACACGACCTGCTTGAGGGTCAGCATTTTGAAACGGGGACTCATCAGAGAACGGTTCAGCTGACATAGATCTAGAATAGGATGCAACCTACTGTCCTTTTTGGGAACTATGATGTAGAAACCGAACTCTCTGTCTGACGAAGGGACCACCTCGATGGCCTTCTTCCTCAGGAGAGTGTCTACTTCTTGTTTCATGACCAAAGCCTGCTCGCTTCCCACCAGAGTGGGACAGATCCTGTTGCTCTACAAATGCGCAGGACCCATCAAGACACGGGAAGAGAGGCGGAGCTGCATGCTACCTCTACCTCGGGAACAGGTCCACCGTGCTCCACTCCAAAGCAAGCGACGCATTAGCTGTATTTTGTGCACAGTCAGAACGATTGCTTGCTTTTTGGACATTTCCAACTTACCTGCAGGGGACAAACACACAGAGAGCACTTTCTGAACAAGCAGAAGGTGGTGCTAGATATTATTAGATATTATTTCATTAATTTATTTAATAAAGGATAAATCAACATTCTATTAAATGACTACTGTATTGTATATGTACTATATTTTAATATGACTGCCACTTTCTGTCTTTTTCACCGTCATCTTTTTCCTAGCACATATCCATCTACAGTATATCTCATCCACTCATTCTTGGTAACTATGTTTTCATAAGTATAAAATTGAAAACTACAGCACTGTTATGACCTCTTGCATCTGTCTGGGATGATTTTCCAAATAAGGATGTAACCCTCTGAATAGTGTCTGGCAGTTTCTGCCAAAAATATACTCCATCTCTATGAGATGCTAAGTTTCATTTCCTCCTTTCTTATTGCAATCGATTCAGAAAACAGTTACTATATTAGTACTCTTTATTTTCTTTATAGATTCATGAAATGAGATCTAAATGAAGTCCATTTCGGTTTCAGGATGTGGCACAAAATACAGCAGGGAGAGAAGTTCAGGGAGGGTGAATACTTATGTAAGGAAGAATATAATCATACAGTATGTCTCAGATGTCAGTGCATCGGAGTCATTCACTTTCCATTTCAAGTAGTGTTTAAACAAATTGAAATAAAAGGTGATTAGAAAATATGAATAAAGATGAAAAAGAGGATTATAAAGCAGCAGGTAGGCTTGTTTAACAAACCAATAAGTATACAGAAAAAAGGGAAATAAAAACAGGCAAAAATGTAGATGTTCATTAAATGGATGGAGTCTGCTTGTGAAGTATTTGGAACCTTTTAGAGCATCCCTGCAATTATTTATTTGGATTCAAGTTGAGGCATTGTGCTTTTGTTTTTGTCTTGTCATTGGCATGTTAACTGATTGTGTGCATCCCTTTCATGTTAAGCCTTAATTACAAGCATGCCGTTGTTGTTGTTTACCTATGCTTTGGGTCTTCACTACTAGAGATTTAAAGCACTTTTGTACGTCGCTCTGGATAAGGGCGTCTGCTAAATGCCGCAAATGTAAATGTAAATGTCTTGTTTTCCCACCTTCAGAGTCCGGATTTATATCGGACAGTTTATTGCTGCCTTTGTCTTCTCACCATTGTTAAGAAAACAATTTTTTTTTTTTAAGATTTTACACTATATGCACAAAGGATTTTGTGGACACCTGAAATTAAGATGATTATGTGACTTTTGGACATCCCATTCCACATTTAGTCACTATTTGCTATTAAAAAAACCTCCACTTTTGTTAGCAAAGTATCTTTCACTCCAACCCAAATATACTAAATCTTAACAGAGCTGGTTTTGTGTTCGGGTCTTCCAGTTCAAGTAAACGGAAAATTGTACCATTGTTTGTCTCCAACTTAGTTGTAACAGTTTGGGGAAGAACCACACATGCCTGAAAAAGTCAGATGTCTCAATGATTTTGCCTATATATTGTAAAACACATACCCTGAGACCGCTGATATGCATTTGCTTGAAGGTTTTGATGGTCAAACTGTTAGGACCCTCTCCATAATTGTCCTGGTTAGTATACAGCTCACCCTGTGGCTTTTATTTATGACTTACTTTATAGACTTGCACGAGGGCGTTGAATCCTGTGAGGTGTCCCGCGGCAAGTTTCCACATGGTCTTCTGTCGTTTCAAACACAAGTGCAAAATAAAAAAATGCACTGAGTGAATTATGTACCTGCATGAAATATAGATGGCGTATGGCTTAAAACAGCATAAAAATGCGTGTGATGTGATGCAGTGGCACGACACCCGGTTTCATCTTCACAGCCCTTTGATATGTGTTAAATAACTGCGGAAATTTCGCTTCAAAGGGGCGGTTTAGCTTTATTTGTGTGTGTGTGTGTGTGTGTGTGTGTGTGTGTGTGTGTGTGTGTGTAAAAACCCCTGGTCTGAAAGATCACTTCCTTCTCCATGTCTAACAGCGATGTCAGAAAAGCAAAGCTGAAAACAAGGCAGGATTATTGATCTGTCCGTGTTCGCACACAGGGTACGACCTTGCAGTGTTGCAGTGGAAAGTGTGGGAGTGTTCCAAGCACGAGTGCTCTTTTGCTGTGCCGCAGGTGGGAGGAACACACATAGGTTCTAACCTACCTACCTACCAACCAAAGAGAAGGACAAGAATAAAGCATTACATAAATCACAACCAAAAAAAAAAAAAGAAATGGTGCAAAAAAAATTTATTTAAATGTTTAGCACTGCATTAATGACAGTTATTAACAATAAAGACCTGAAGCCTTTGAGATGTCGATATTAAGGTAAAAAAAATATATCAGCAAATAAAATGTGTGCTCTGATGCTAAACAAGCTTCGTAATTACAAGTTTGTATTTTCTTTGCCACGTACGCACCTACTGTGTACTGTCATGATCTAGACTTACCTCCAATGTCTCCCTTCTGCACTTCCTGGACTTCATGTGTATTACACAGACCAGGAATAACATTATGAAATGATAACATAATGACCGGTGAGTGAATAACACATATCATAAGCAGAAAATTTTGCACCAACTTGTGATGTGTAGACCAATGGTCTCCAACCCCCGGGGTCATTTGGTACCAGAGCGTACAGAAAGAATACATAACTTACATTATTTCTGTTTTATTTATTATCTGATTCTGAACAATGTTTTATTTTGGAAAATCTCTTCGCCACATCTGTTTATGACTCACTCTTGATGCATGTCATGATGCCTCGGTCACATGTCTTACCTCCATCGTCTACCTTCTTAAAGGGGCTCCGGCCGCTAACACATAATGCATTACCGCTAAATTCAAACCCCCAAGCGAGCAAGGGTTTTAGCTGAGATGATACTGCACCCTGGAGCACAGTGGTTTTAGGGTTTTGTTCAAGGGCCCTAGAGTTGCAGCTTGGCAATATTGGGGCTCAAAGCCCCAACCTTTCAATCAGTAACCCAGAACCTTAACCACTGTGCTACCACTTCCCCATAGTAACACAGTCTCCTCTCACCACCCTCTCCCACTAACCTCAATAAAGACTGTTTACTGCAGTATTAAGTCTGAGTTCTCTTTTTGGTGCTGTACGTTATACAGACACAGTACAACATCCAGTGAAACACTTTGAAAGCTGGTCATAACATAAAAATACAATAGAAAAACATTGAATTACAATAAATGCGTAAAATAGAAATCAAAGGAAAAAAGTCTGAATAAAAATGTACCTAAAGCAGCATTTACATACATAAAATGCGCTTCAATTTGTTGGACGTGCTTCTCCAGGGGATCATATAATATTATTCTTACAGGATGGACTCCAACTCTGCAATTCAATTTAATTCAGTTCACTTTATTTAAAAAAAAAAAGGATGAAGCAGCTTTACAGAAATTCGAATAGAAATGTCATTTTAAATGTTTCCTTATTGAGCAAAGGGCTCATTATTCTGATATTAAACAAATAAAGATTTTTTATCAAATTTTTTATCATTTCTGACATTTTAAAGGAACAACACATTTAAAAAATAATCTCCAGCATCAGCATTTTGTACAAATCGAGTTTTTTGACAAAACTAATTATTTTTCAGCTTTTCACTCAACACATTTTTTCCTGCATTTGTTTTTTGTTTACTTCTACATTTTACTTGTATGTATAACGTATGTAAATGTTACTCTAAATTGATAAAAAACATGATTTGCAGTTGAATTAACCAGTGTTGGGCAGTAACGCATTACTGTAACGCAGTTACTTTTAACAGTAACTAATACTGTAACGCAATACTTTTTTAAAATAATGTAACTCCGTTACCGTTACCGTATGGTTCGTTACCCGTTACTTTTTTAAATGAATGAATTTCGGCTGACGTGTAGCCTACAGTCTAACCTGTTAACAGCAGCGTCGCATTGTAGGATTGGTGGATAAACCACTGTAAACAGGAAGAAGACGCACTGTTGGCGTGTCTCCGTTTATTCAGGTCTGTGCGACAGTAATGGCGAGTCGAGGCGAGAGCAAGACGAGTTTTTTAAAGTGGCAATATGCTCATTATTTCACTTTAGTTAAGCAAAAAGACATAAACATTTTAATCAAATGTAAGCTGTGTCTTTCTGGTTTGAAGGTCGTTTCTACTGCGATAAACAGCAACTCCAATCTGTTGAAGCTCCTTCAGAAACTCCATGCCTCGTCGAAGCTAGAAGCTAGAAGCTAACCCGGTGTTCTGTTCTACATTGTTGATAGTTTTCATACTTAAGCTGTGAAAGTAACATTTTTAATACCTCAACACAACAACTTTTATGATGCAGAAGCCACTTTAGTTTTGAATTCTGAATATATTATTTAGCTTGTTTTGTTATTTATTTGAGAAATTATTGTGATATATTCAGTTTTTTTTTAATGGAGTAACTAAAAACTGTAACTAGTTACTATTTCTTAGTAACTAGCACAACACTGGAAATAACTAATTAGGTTAGAATTGATATAGTTAGAGAAATAATGTACTGCAAATGCAGTATAATAGGAAAATAAACCAGATTTGGTCTTTATAGATAAATGAATGTGATGAATGAATAGCAATTGAGATTTAAAATATAATTTTTACAAATAGAATGTAGAAAATAATTTTTTAAAAGTTACTGAATACATATTCCAGGTCCTAAAATCCATATTCCTTGCCCTGAATCTTACGAGCTTTCCAGCATCATCATGGAGGGGTCCATCCCTGTCCTCTAAATTGTGTAGAGTAAGATCAGGTTTATTTGGCCAGACTGATGCAGCGCTGCTCACTATGGCTGTGCTGCAGTCTTACAACACCAATGGATGATGGAAGGGTATTAATGGTGTCCGCAGTGAAGAAAAATCATCAGGCTGCAGATTAAGCCTTCCATACCACCAAACAAATAATCCATTTCCTGGCAGCAATCAAGGCCTCAGAGAGAGATCTGTGGTTAAACCGTAACGATTTCTAAGAGAACGAAAGATCCTTCTTGTTGAAGACACCGATCTCACAGGGGTGTTTCACCAAGGACTTACGGAGTCATTAAGTCCCAGTCGACCAGACCAGGTTTTTAAACAAGGTGACCACAATCTACCTCTTCTCCGCTTTATTTGTGTGTGTGTGTGTGTGTGTGTGTGTGTGTGTGTGTGTGTGTGTGTGTGTGTGTGTGTGTGTGTGTGTGTGTGTGTGTGTGTGTGTAAAAACCCCTGGTCTGAAAGATCACTTCCTTCTCCATGTCTAACAGCGATGTCAGAAAAGCAAAGCTGAAAACAAGGCAGGATTATTGATCTGTCCGTGTTCGCACACAGGGTACGACCTTGCAGTGTTGCAGTGGAAAGTGTGGGAGTGTTCCAAGCACGAGTGCTCTTTTGCTGTGCCGCAGGTGGGAGGAACACACATAGGTTCTAACCTACCTACCTACCAACCAAAGAGAAGGACAAGAATAAAGCATTACATAAATCACAACCAAAAAAAAAAAAAGAAATGGTGCAAAAAAAATGTATTTAAATGTTTAGCACTGCATTAATGACAGTTATTAACAATAAAGACCTGAAGCCTTTGAGATGTCGATATTAGGGTAAAATAAAATATCAGCAAATTGAGCAGGCGGCAGGGTCATGTGTTTGTGTGTGTGTGTGCGTGTGTGTGTGTGTTTGTGTGTATATGTGTGTGTGTGTGTGGGGGGGGCTAGGTGCAGCTGAGATGATACTGCACCCCTGGAGCACAGTGGTTTTAGGGTCTTGCTCAAGGGCCCTAGAGTTGCAGCTTGGCAATATTGGGGCTCAAAGCTCCAACATTTCAATCAGTAACCCAGTAACCACTGTGCTACCACTTCCCCATAGTAACACAGTCTCCTCTCACCACCCTCTCCCACTAGCCTCAATAAAGACTGTTTACTGCAGTATTAAGTCTGAGTTCTCTTTTTGGTGCTGTACGTTATACAGACACAGTACAACATCCAGTGAAACACTTTAAAAGCTGGTCATAACATAAAAATAGAATAGAAAAACATTGAATTACAATACATTTTACAATAGTAAAATAGAAATCAAAGGAGAAGGTCTGAATAAAAATGTACTTTTTAAAATTAAAATAGAATGTGCATAATAAAAGTATAAAAAGAAAAAAAGTGCCTAAAGCAGCATTTACATACATAAAAAGCGCTTTAATTTGTTGGAATTTTGCTGCAATTCAATTTAATTCAATTCAGTTTATTTAAAAAAAAAGGATGAAGCAGCTTTACAGAAAGTCGGATAGAAATGTCATTTTAAATGCCCTTTGCTTATTGAGCATTGCTTATTGGGCTCATTATTCTGATATTAAACGGATAAAAACGTAGTTTTTTTATCATAATATTTTCTGATATTTTAGAGGAACAACACATTTAAAAAATAATCTCCAGCATCAGCATTTTGTACAAATCGTGTTTTCTGATAAAACAAATTATTTTTTAGCTTTTCACTCACCACTATTTTTTCCTGCATTTGTTTTTCGTTTACTTTTACATTTTACTTGTATGTATAATGTATGTAAATGTTACTCTAAAAGCATGATTTGCAGTTGAAATAACCAGTGTTGGGCAGTAACGTGTTACTGTAACACAGTTACTTTTGACAGTAACTAATACTGTAACGCAATACTTTTTTTAAATAAAGTAACTCCGTTACCGTTACCGTATGGTTCGTTGCCCGTTACTTTTTTAAATAAATGAATTTCGGCTGACGTGTAGCCTACAGTCTAACCTGTTAACAGCAGAGACGCATTGTAGGATTGTACCACTGTAAACACGAAGAAGACGCACTGTGGGCGTGTCTCCGTTTATTCAGGTCTGTGCGGCAGTAATGGCGAGTCAAGGCGAGAGCAAGACGAGTTTCTCAAAGTGGAAATATGCGCATTATTTCACTTTAGTTAAGCAAAAAGACATGAACATTTTAATCAAATGTAAGCTGTGTCTTTCTGGTTCGAAGGTCATTTCTACTGCGATAAACAGCAACTCCAATCTGTTGACGCTCCTCCAGAAACTCCATGCCTCGTCGAAGCTAGAAGCTAGAAGCTAACCCGGTGTTTTGTTCTACATTGTTGATAGTTTTCATACTTAAGCTGTGAAAGGAACATTTTTAATACCTCAACACAACAACTTTTATGATGCAGAAGCCACTTTAGTTTTGAATTCTGAATATATTATTTAGCTTGTTTTGTTATTTATTTTAGAAATTCTTGTGATATATTCAGTTTTTTTTTAATGGAGTAACTATAAACTGTAACCAGTTACTATTTCTTAGTAACTAGCACAACACTGGAAATAACTAATTAGGTTAGAATTGATATAGTTAGAGAAATAATGTACTGCAAATGCAGTATAATAGGAAAATAAACCAGATTTGGTCTTTATAGATAAATGAATGTGATGGATGAATAGCAATTGAGATTTATAATAGAATTTTTACAAATAGAATGTAGAAAATAATTTTTAAAAAGTTACTGAATACATATTCCAGGTCCTAAAATCCATATTCCTTGCCCTGAATCTTACGAGCTTTCCAGCATCATCATGGAGGGGTCCATCCCTGTCCTCTAAATTGTGTAGAGTAAGATCAGGTTTATTTGGCCAGACTGATGCAGCGCTGCTCACTATGGCTGTGCTGCAGTCTTACAACACCAATGGATGATGGAAGGGTATTAATGGTGTCCGCAGTGAAGAAAAATCATCAGGCTGCAGATTAAGCCTTCCATACCACCAAACAAATAATCCATTTCCTGGCAGCAATCAAGGCCTCAGAGAGAGATCTGTGGTTAAACCGTAACGATTTCTAAGAGAACGAAAGATCCTTCTTGTTGAAGACACCGATCTCACAGGGGTGTTTCACCAAGGACTTACGGAGTCATTAAGTCCCAGTCGACCAGACCAGGTTTTTAAACAAGGTGACCACAATCTACCTCTTCTCCTGTCACCCCCTATCTCCACTCATCTAGGAGTATGCCTCCTTAAGGCATTGCTTAACCCCCATGTCTCTAGAGGACATTTGTGTGGCAGCTGAATAGTCCTTCCTGCAGTCTTATCAACATAGCAGCCAACACTTCTGGTATGGTGCAGTTTTGGACTGCTTCCCTATAACGTCAACCACTAATGCAGCATTGATTGAACCTATAAATGGGAAATTCAATGTCATGTATGTAACCGAGGTAGAAAACAAGACTCTATATACCTCCTACACACCTACTGCATCCTCCTTAAGGAGAAACCCAGTGATTTGATGGCACAGTACTTAAAATAAAAAGTCATTATTACTATCTGTTTTAGTGTCACACTGGTAACTCGACCTCACCTCATATTAATATTGGGGCTGTCACTCGATAAAAAAAAATTAATCATGATTAATCCCATTATGTCATGAATAATCACAATTCAATTGCACATTTTTATCTTTTCTAAATTTACCTTAAACTAATACATTTCAGGTTTTTGATACTCTAATCAACATATGTATGGACAAATATAGAAGCTTTATGTAAATGAATGTTTATTTTTAGTGAAACCAGACACAACATAGAGCATGAAGACAAAATAATCTCGTAAAAGTAATGTTGTTGTTTTAGGGTGTTTTCACACCTAGTTCGTTTTAAAAGAACCAAACCCAGTTCACTTAAAGTGAACCAGAAAGCAAATGTGAACTCAGTCTCTTTCGTGTTCACAATAAAAAAGACTCAAAAGAGAACCCAGTTCTCTTTTTGGTCCTCTTCAGTATTGAAGTGATTTCAGACCCTTTCGTGTTCACACCTCAACCTCATAAGAACTCAGAACCCAGAATTGTGTGAAATTTTATCACGTGTGTTTATGTACTTCTGTCGTAGTTTTTTTCACTTGTACGTGACATTGTGGTGCTGTTCTGTTGTAGCCCCTTTCCTTCAGTTTTTGAGAAAACAGGAAAAATACTTTTATGTTTTTTATGTGTTGAGAATAGTTGGCGTTTAATGCCATCCTCTTTACAAATATCAATAAGTGCACAGCTCTCTTCATAAGACCACACGACTCCGCGACCTGCCATGTCAAAAAGTTTTGTGTTTCAGCAGTTACGGAACACGGCTGCAGGTATGGCAGGCCTCCAGGGACATTTGGCGAAACGAAATGCAAAGCGGACCGGGACCACATTGCTTTCACATGTCACAAACAAATCGAACCACAAACAGACCCACAAACGAACCGTACTCAGACCACCTCTGGAGGTGGTCTGAGTACGGTTCGCTTCTGGGTCCTTTTAAGGGGTCTGAGATCACTTGGTTTGTTCACATATACACACTGAACCGCTCCGAGAGCGTTTGGAGGGCTCAAACGAACTAGGTGTGAAAACACCCTTAAATTACGTAAATCATCTGGACACCAAACGGAACCTTTGCTATGTTTCCACACGGACAGTTAATGAGGTGATACCAAAAAAACTGTACCTTTTCTAACCTTTATACTGATTACATAATCAGAGAATATTTGTTTTCGGTGTGGATTTGTTTATTTAAAAGAAGACAGTGTTAGCTTTCTATACCTATATTTATTATGTCTTTGAGATAAGTATTCACTGAGATTGTTTTATTTGTGTGTCTGTGAAGAGAGATGACAGAGATGGCAGAGAGCGCCCCCTTTCTGTTTTTTATTTTATTTATTTTACAAAAGCAAAGCATTTTGTTGTTATTACAAATAAAGGTAGACCTTTCACATATTCAAATTATGTATTGCTCTTATCTGTACGATCAAAAAAGAGTAATTTACGTTTGTTTCTTTGTGCAACATTGCAGATTTTGGTGGTTAAATTGAGACTTGGCCCATCAATAAAACAAATGATTACTGATTATAAATAATTTTTCAGTGGAGTTTATTTGTATTTTTTTTTATATATCCAAGTAAAGAAAGGACATAGTGAATAAAAGTGTGTTGCGTTGAAGGTTTTAATTATGCATCTTTTATATTTATTTATTTATAATATGTATAAATAAATTATCAGAAATGCATGCAGCATTAAACATGCGCTTATAAAACTGATGCCTTTAAAATTAATTTGCGTTGACATGTTATTAACACGTTCATTCTGACAGCCCTAATTAATATATTAATACAAAACAAATTTTTAATATTGTTATCTAATGAATGTATCCAGGCTGAACATCCACCATATAGAAAACAAGCAGAGAAAAGAAGATGATGATCAGGAAGGTCTCTGTTCTCAGTCATGTTTACATCACTGACTCCCTCTGTCTCATCCACGATAACCCAAGACTTTATGTTGCCTTCTGCCGTGCTCTTTGTTAGCTTCATAAACTAGTCTACATCTGTTGTGTGTGAGAGCCAAGAAATTAAAAAAACCCCACAGTGACAAGAAATAGGATAATGGGCTGAAAATGAGGAGGGAAAAAATTTACATTTTAACAAATAGATTAAAACTAAAGTAACAAGCCTGGTTTAATGATGTAAGAAATAGAAAGTACAGATATTCGTGTAAAAAATGTAATGAGTGAAAGTAAAATGTAAAAAAAATAAATAGTGAACTCTGGCGACCCAAGAGCGTTCCTCCGGTCCATACCCCTCCCAGTCTATGAGGTATTCCAGGGTGGAGCCCCTACGAGTTCAGAATCTGTCGGCCGGAGTACACAGAAGGTTGGTCTAGCATCTCTGGGGAAGAGGATCTCATCAGGGTTTGATGGCAAGTCCCGGGAACAAACATCTTCCCTTCCGGGCATCCGGTGGGTGCTGGTTCTCCTTGCGTCGCCATCCGGATCTGTTTGAATTGATGAATGCTAATATTAATCTGAAATCTTAAAGGCAAGTATTAATCATACCCTGTTCAGCTAAGAATGACACAAATGCCTATATAAATCATATTATTGCTATTGATAATTTTTTCCTATCAATATCTCTTTATTAACAAAGGGCCTTTATTGTATTAGTGGTTCAACAGCACTTCAGACTGAGAGCTAGAGTCTGTGCTGTAACTGATTCACAGGAATCATTGATTTGTTAGTCTCTGAAGTCAGAAGCTAACAGAGATAGTGGTGCTTGTCTATGTGTGTGTGTGTGTGTGTGTGTGTGTGTGTGTGTGTGTGTGTGTGTGTGTGTGCTGTTTTATTTAACATTTCATTTAAGGCGAATAATTAAGAGTTAATTATGATTTACAACAGTGGCCTGGCACAAAGGCAGCAAGAAAGAAGAAACACAGAGTGAAACACGAGAGAGAAAAAGACCTTCTCTGCTGATCTAAACTCTTAAAAAAACACTGGCTTAAGTCGTATATATTTTTATTTGTATAGCGCTTTTAACAATGACCATTGTCTCAAAGCAGATTTACACATATAATGTGGTGATAAAAATAAATAAGACGTTCTATATAAGTGTAAGTTTTTTCCTGATGAGGGAGCCGGTGACTGATATGCATTCAATTATTCCCAATAGAGTATTCTCTTAATTTTACAGCTTTTACATACATCTCTACTTACAGCAGCCCACCCAAGTGTCTGTAACCCAAGTGTCTGTATATATTGAAGTTCGCACATTTTTTCCATCAAAAACTCTATGTTGCTTTAACTAATCAAATTGCGATGTGGCCATTTCAAGCCCAATAGAAGGCATCCAATCACGTTGACATTTTCACATCTTTGATTGGATGGTCAGTAAGCACTCTAGTAAGAGCATGTAAACCAATTCTGGTGCAAACTGCACAAATTCTGATATAGTCGTGTGGATGACAGAGAAAGATTATTTGGTCCTAGAAACACAAACAAGGATCACTTACAAGATGGAAAAAAAAAAACCCAAAAAGGTTTAAAACAGTTGTTAAGCTTTTTCATAACAATTAAAACTTTTGCGTTTTCTTTCCTGTAAAATTTGCACAAAATCACACAATTAGTCTCATTTCAAATCTACAGAAAATCTGTAATGCACAGGAAAAAATTCTTACATTTTACATTTCAATAAAAAAGGTATAAAACCTCTGCAAGATTTCAAATGATCTCACTCTTTGGCCAGTGGTGACAAGTAATGTGGTGTTATTTATTTAATTGTACTTCATCAGAGTATTTTTTACCTTTTGAAAAACATTTTCATCACTACATTTTAATGTGTAGTATTTTGCGTTACACTCCACTACATTTCAGAAAAACATACTGTTCCTCAAATAAATGAAAACATTGTAAAATGAGAAACTGTGGTGAGAGCACAGGCTTAACCCTGCAGCTCAGGTGAGTGTGTGTGGAGTAGGGGTTCACTCAGTGTGTGTCTGTATCAATAGAAAATTCTGTTCTTGAAAAGGTCTGATGTGCAGGCAAATGGAACACTGAACTGCATCCATTATTCACATAGAGTTCTCCCAGATCACTACTTGACACTTAAAACCATTAAAAAGCCAGTACTTTCTGTTTTACCTCAAGTAAAAATGTCAATCAAGGAGTTTTAACTTTATTGGAGTTGTATATAAGCAGAGGATTTGTACTTTATTCTCAAGTGCTTTTTGACAGATGTTTCACTGCCATACTAGATTTTGTGCAATTCCTCACTGCCCCATTTAGCTCCATATAGCTATTATTGCACCTAGTGGTGGCAATGGGAGTTAGCGTAAACAAAATGATAGCAGATTCAGTTGGAAGTTTAGCGATCACCAAGATCTCATTTTATATTTGAGTTTACTATATTCTATACAATGGAGCCTCGGAGCTCGCGAGGGTTAGGGACCAAGACCGGTCGCGAGTTCCGAATTTCCGGGACCTTTTGATATGGCCCTTCCAACCCAGTAAAAACCCAAAGAACACTATACTAAATTGATTTAAATGAGTAAATAACATTTTTACTCCATAACACTTAATTATTTGACAATTTTAATCAGATAAACCTTAATTAGAAATGTTAAAATAACGTCTTAAACAGCTCGCGGTTGCTCACGAGCCAATCTGAATGAGAGTCGCCAGTCGTAATGAAAGTTGCGAGCATGCGAGGTCGCGAGCGCTGAGGCCGCGAGCTCCGAGGTTCCACTGTATATAAAATCTCGATATTGCAGGCTATATGGCAATAATTGAACATCAGAAATGTGTGCGCACTGTTACCATAGTGAAAATTTGATCAGGCAAGTAGCCACCAAATGTCTCAAATTTGACAAAGCTAGTGATTTCCTGCACTCTTGCACTATGAGAGGAGGGGATGGTCCTCGAATGACAACAACAATGGGGCAGAACAGGAAGTGTACAGACATGCCAATACACACAATTTTAGGAATATCTTCATGGAACACAGTGTGCCAGTGTTGCCCCAGGCCTGGTTCGGTCTTACGCAATTCCTTCCACTTCTTGTACAGGGACTGCTACTGCAAGCACATGACTAACAATGTTACCTTTATGGTATTAACCCAGTACTATGTGACCTTTCCAAGGTGCTGTTTCAAGTTACATGCTAGCTTCAGAAATAGTTTTCTATTCAAGAACGTTCATCGAGCATCACAATCACATGCATTTTCTCTAAAATGCATACAAATTTGAAGATAATAGTTTCTTTAATAATCAACTAATAATCTAATGATCAGATCATTAACCATTTCCATCTACCATCTTTTCACACACACTTAAAAGCACACATACACATATTCCTCCATATGGAGTTTAAATACATGTTAAGAAGTGTTGCTGCAGGAAAGCTCCAAGCATCCCTGGCACAAAAATATTCTTAATCTACACCATTATGGAAACCTGACCACAGGATTGGTATGTCATTTTAGAACATATATTTTTACATTAAGTCCCCATTTGCAGTTGTAATAACTCCTGTTCCACTCAATATTAGAGTGTGCGTGTGTAGATTTGGGTTCATGTAGTATAATAGGCCTGGGGCAGAGATACACACATTCTTCACTTAAGTATTAGTAAAGATACTCAAGTATATACTATAAAAAGTATCCATTACTACTACCTGTTTAAGTGTCACGCTGGTAACTGGACCTCACGTCATATTAATATTAAAGGTATCAATCATTTAAAATATTTATTCACGATTAATCGCAAGTTAATCGCACATTTTTATCTGTTCTAAATGTACTTTAAAGGAATAGCTTTCCATTTTTTTTACTCTAATCACAATATGCATTGACAAATATTAATGCTTTACACAAATGTAAATTGTTCATTATTTGTGAAACCAAACTCACCATAGAGCATGAAAACCAAATAAGACATACCGTATTTTTCGGACTATAAGCCGCTACTTTTTCCCCACGTTTTAAACACGGCTTAAACAACGAAACGGCTTATTTATGAGTTTTTCCTGTGTTTTTCCCGGTTTTACAAACTTCAAGCCAAAAAACTGAACCCCATAACATTAGACCAATGAAATTTCCGAACAGAAACGAAAAAACGCACCTCATCTGTGTTCTGAGCTGCACGGCATCAGGACAAAAAACTTCCATCGGGTGATTTTTAAACGCACGACGATGCCAAAAGATAAACTCCGAGAGTAATAGTGGTGAAAGGAAGGAAGACAGTGAACAATAGTACAGAAAGCGCAACATATTTCACCCGTTACCCAGTGTGTAACGTGTCTTTGGTTAAAGCCTGTGTAAAATACATTAGTGGCTTATAGACAGGTGCGGCTAATTTATGCTAAAAATAAAAATATTTGTAAAATTCAGTGGGTGCGGCTTAGAAACAGGTGCGCTTTATAGTACGGAAATAACGGTAAGTAATTATTGTGTTTTAAATTGCTATGTTTCCACACAGATGGTTAATGAGGTGATACTAGAGAAACTGTACCTCTTATAACTTTCATACAGATTACATAATCAGAGAATATTTGTATCGATTTGATTTATTTAAAAGTAGTCTTTTTTTAAGCTTTCTATACATATATTTATTCTGTCTGTGAGGTTAGCATTTACTGAGATTCAGATTGTTTTGTGTGAATAGAGGAGACAGAGACCCTGTATGTTTGCTTCATTTTACAAAAGCACAGTGTTCTGTTGTTATTATGAGTGTGTATAAATAAAAGTAGACACTTTACAGATTCGAATGAAGCATTGCTCCTATCTGTATGATAAAAAAAAAAATAGTATTTTAAGTTCGTTTCAGAGTTATGAGGTAAAAAAATGACACAAAACATGTCGCCGTGTTTGTCGATGACAGAGGATTAATTGTGTGCATCATGACGAAATTTAGTGCTGATTTGAGACGCATCAGTAAAACAGATGATTACTGATTAAAAAATATTTTTAAGTTTATATTTTTAAGTTTTTTTTTATATCCAAATAAAGAAAGGATGTCCTGAATAAATGTGTGTTGCGCTGAAGGTTTATCAGTACCATCCCTACAGTGAAGCATGGTGGTGGGATCATTATGCTGTGGGGATGTTTTTCAGCAACAGGAACTGGGAGACTAGTCAGGATTGAGGGAAAGATGAATGCAGCATGTACAGAGATGTCCTTGATGAAAACCTGCCCATTATACTCAATACTCAGGAGATACTCAAAGAGATTTGAGGCTGTAATTGGTGCCAAAGGTGCTTCAACAAAGTACTGAGCAAAGGCTGTGAATACTTGCTGTATGTACATGTAATTTCGAAAAACTGAAGCGCTGTGAATACTTTCTGAATGCACTGTATAAGAAAGGTAACTTTTTATTCACAGTAGATTTGAAAGCTTCTGAAACTTGTTGAGATTTGAAAACAGCTTTTTAAAAAAAAACGTCTGCTGAATTTATTATTATTTTTTTTTTAACAGACAAAGGGCTAGCCTCTCCAGCTGCCTAGAAAAAGGAAAGTCACTGGAATAGAAAAGAAACTGGAATATTCATGCATTACAAACTGACATTGAGGCAAAGTGGATTTAGATGGGAGAGCGCAGGTATGCAGACAATAGATTCAGATCTCCTTGGTGAGTTCTCTAGCTTGAGTGCAAACACACCTATGTGTGTGTTTGTTCTGCTCCTTGTTCCCTGAGATTATTGATATCCCCAGTTGCTCCTAGTAGATTTAGTATAATTGAACGGTAGAGTGGAAGACCTTTGCAAGAACAAATACGAATGCAAATAAAAAAAAACAGCTCCTGTTCGCTGAATTTCTCTTTTATTTTCTTCTTTTTTTGCCTTTCCCCATTATCTTTATTTCCCTCTTTTTAGACAATACACTTCATATATTTCTAGGCTTTTCTGGATCTTTAATTGTACACTATAATAGTATTTACGTGAAAAATTTCAAATCAATCCAGATGTATTCCCCTTTTGCTGTTACAAGCTTCCCTCTGCACAGGACACTCAAGTTCTCCCACTCAATTTTAACACAAAATATCTTAATGGAGCTTGGTTTGTGTAGGAAAGTAGGAACCCTCATAGTTCTTCGTGTATAAATGAGATAATTGTGTCTGCTGTTAATGTGAATGAAATTGAAAGTTACTGCTTCAAATGTTGTGAAAAAAGTTTGGAAAAGCAACACATAGTTTTGATTGTCATGTTTCTCAGACAATGTTTGATTTGTGGTGTGAGCCATGTTTATGATTGACGGTGCAGTGTGGCCAATCTTAAATACTCTGTATAAATGAGACAAATAGACTCTAGAATATTATGGTTTCACATATCAGGATACATCTGGTGTTCTACATATCATAATAATCATTAGGTACTTAGGAGGTCTTCAAATTAGGTCTTAAAATGAGAAAGTCATGTGCAAAAAACTAAGTACACCATTGCTGTTTAAATCTACACATTCGCACCCCACATCGTCACATATCGACGCTGTGGATGTTGCGTCCGATGGCGTCCACATCCGACGCCGAGGGTACCCCCTTCGCGTCGCTTTTCGAAGTAGCGGGACGGGAAACCCTTCACATCGCTTTTTGACGCGGATGGACGGGACCCCGTTTGCGGCTCACGGTCAGGGTTTGTGTTAGGTTTAGGGTTCGGGTTAGGGTTTGGGTTAGGGTTTGGGTTAGGCTTAGGGTTAGGGTTGAGGTTACGGGGTTAGGGTTGAGGTTACGGTCATCTTCAGTATTTTTCAAATTTTTAAAATTAATCCTATACACTTATTATGACAGATAATAAATTACTACGCATATAGGACAGCGATCTGCATTGAAACGCACAACACAGGCTCTCCCATCCATCTGCGTCGAAAAGCGACGTGAAGGGATGCACCGTCTCTCTGCGTCAAAAAAACGACGCACAGGGGGTACCCTCGGCGTCGGATGTGGACACCGTCGGACGCAACGCCCACAGCGTCGATATGTGACGATTTGGGGTGAGAATGCGTTTAAATAGGTTTAAAGATTTAAGGCTAGGTTGTAGCCAAGTGTAGCATATACAGTGAGGAAAATAAGTATTTAAACACCCTGCTATTTTGCAAGTTCTCCCACTTAAAAAATCATGGAGGGGTCTGAAATTGTCATCGTAGGTGCATGTCCGCTGTAAAAGACATAATCTAAAAAAAATCCAGAAATCACAATATATGATTTTTTAACTATTTATTTCTATGATACAGCTGCAAATAAGTATTTGAACACCTAAGAAAGTCAATGTTAATATTTGGTACAGTAGCCTTTGTTTGCAATTACAGAGGTCAAACTTTTCCTGTAGTTTTTCACCAGGTTTGCACACACTGCAGGAGGGATTTTGGCCCACTCCTCCACACAGATCTTCTCCACATCAGTCAGGTTTCTGGCCTGTCGCTGAGAAACACGGAGTTTGGTCTCCCTCCAAAGATTCTCTATTGGGTTTAGGTCTGGAGACTGACTGGGTCATGCTAGAACCTTGCTATGCTTCTTACAGAGCCACTCCTTGGTTATCCTGGCTGTGTGCTTCGGGTCATTGTCATGTTGGAAGACCCAGCCTAGACCCATCTTCAATGCTTTAACTGAGGGAAGGAGGTTGTTCCACAAAATCTCGCAATACATGGCCCCGGTCATCCTCTCCTTAATACAGTGCAGTCGCCCTGTCCCATGTGCAGAAAAACACATTCCCAAAGCATGATGCTACCACCCCCATGCTTCACAGTAGGGATGTTGTTCTTGGGATGGTACTCATCATTCTTCTTCCTCCAAACACGTTTAGTGGAATTATGACCCAAAAGTTCTATTTTGGTCTCATCTGACCACATGACTTTCTCCCATGACTCCTCCGGATCATCCAAATGGTCATTGGCAAACTTAAAACGTGCCTGGACATGTGCTGGTTTAAGCAGGGGACCCGTCCGTGCCATGCATGATTTAAAACCATGACGTCTTAGTGTATTACCAACAGTTACCTTGGAAACGGTGATCCCAGCTCTTTTCAGGTCATTGACCAGCTCCTCCCGTGTAGTTCTGGGCTCATTTCTCACCTTCCTTAGGATCATTGCGACCCCACAAGGTGAGATCTTGCATGGAGCCCCAGTCCGAGGGAGATTGACAGTCATGTTTAGCTTCTTCCATTTTCTGATGATTGCTCCAACAGTGGACCTTTTTTCACCAAGATGCTTGGCAATTTCCCCGTAGCCCTTTCCAGCCATGTGGAGTTGTACAATTTTGTCTCTAGTGTCTTTGGCAGCTCTTTGGTCTTGGCCATGTAAGTAGTTGGATTTTTACTGATTGTATGGGGTGGACAGGTGTCTTTATGCAGCTAACGACCTTAAACAGGTGCATCTATTTTAGGATAATAAATGTAGTGGAGGTGGACATTTTAAAGGCAGACTTACAGGTCTTTGAGGGTCAAAATTCTAGCTGATAGACAGGTGTTCAAATACTTATTTGCAGCTGTATCATACAATTAAAAATCATATATTGTGATTTCTGGATTTTTTTTTTTTTAGATTATGTCTCTCACAGTGGACATGCACCTACGATGACAATTTCAGACCCCTCCATGATTTCTAAGTGGGAGAACTTGCAAAATAGCAGGGTGTTCAAATAATTATTTTCCTCACTGTATGTGTATATTTGCACCTGTCATTTACTAAGCCATTTTTTCTTGTTTTCCTGATTTTAATATTGCTTTTGCTCTTTTCATCTCATCCAAGTTTTGCCCAAGGTCACACTGTTTGTTAATTGTGCATTCTTATCCATTGCTTGCATCTGCCTCTCCAGCATCTCCAATACCAAGTAATGCGGGTGCTTTTGTCATCTGCTCTGTGACAAACAAACCAAGTCGAATCTTTACAAAGGTGTTATGAAACGAGGATCATGCCATTCAATTATATGGGGGTGCTCAATGTCTGGTTTCACATAGAGCTACTGGTTTTCTCCTGTTTAGTTAATATACAGAACATCAGCCCATTATTTACTAATGTAAATGAATGTGAAAAGAAAAGGTTTTAATACATATATTAAAATGTGCATAAATAAATCTAACCACCCCGGTGAAAGAAGCATCTTGGTGGCAGGGTTTTAAAAATGGAACAATTTAATTTGATTCTTTAATTAATTTTTTATGTTTTTCAGTGCATCGATGTTGCACTGTACTTAGAGCATGCTCGCCTCCCAATTCCTAGCTGACACACACACAGAAAGACACACAAAATTCGACTATTAGTCGACTATAAGCAATACTTGACAAATCTGTTTCGACTATGTAAATCCGTAGTCAAGGACGCCCCTAAAATAACTACAAACACAAAAGAATCCAATAACTAAGATGGCCCTGTTTAATGAATGAAGGAATGAATAAATAGGGGAATGAATGAAGTAATTAATTAATTTAGACCTCAGGATGGAGATACACCCACACACACACACACACACACACACACACACACACACACACACACACACACACACACATGCAAAAAAAAATAAATAACAAAAACTAATACAGTTCAGTTTATAAACAAATGAATAAAGAAATTATTGCAGCTACACACATACACACACACTGTTTAAATAAACCAACTGAATGACAAGCTAACTTAAACAACAAATGAAATAAACTAGCCCGTTATATTCAGTATCTACTTCCTGTCTCAGTCCTGTTTTCCTTCACCGAGACTTTCTAAAACACTTATGACTAGTGGTATGCCAACTAGGCCACTGTTCTGCCCTCCATCCTGCACACCACATGCATGCGTGGGAGTGTAGAAAATGTTTCCACATTTACATGACATTACCCCGTCCTCTTAAAGAGCGCCGTTCTGGCTGGTTTGACATCTTTGACAAGCGGTCACTAGAAATCTCCCTGCAAACTGATGAGCTCCTGATGAGTCGACAAACTCAATCACAATCGGAGAAGAGCTGCTGCATGCGACGAAACTCCAGCAGATCCGGGATAAGATCATCCAATTCATTTCATCTTCCAAAAGATAAGGACGAGGAGGCATATAGAAAGATGCCATTAGGCTGATAATATAATGAGAAAGATGATCGAGTTTTAATCCGAATGAAGTTGAAGAAATCTTTTATTTCAGCTGCATCATAATTGCTGAAAGTCTCTTTAAACTGCAGACGAATAATGATGCTGTTATTCAAAACTGTTAGACTTCTTGTTAACATTGTTAATACCTGTTCATCAGTGTTGTTGTTGCCTAAAATTAATATTATAGATGTTATGATGATTTTAGATGTTGAGATAATTCATGAGTTGTTTAAAGAACACTAACTGACTGTAGAAGACTGTAGAAAGGACATTACTCATAATCACATGCTTTGCTGCTCATGATATTTCTCTCTCTTCTCTGTTTGTAATGGTTTAATGATTTATAATCACACTCTTGGTTTCTTCTAAATGAGGATAGGTTGCCACAGTTTCCCCAGACTATTTTTTTTTTTTATTTTTGTCTGCTAAAGAAGTGAAGAAAAGAGTGCAGGCAGTGTGGACTGGGTTTAGAAGAGTGGCAGGAGGGATTTGTGGAAGAAGTGTAAAGGGAAAGTTTATAAGACTGCGGTAAAACCCGCTATGTTGTATGGTTTAAAAAGAGTGCCATAGACGGTGGATGAGTTAAGGATGCTGTGTTTTTTGGATAAAAGGTGAGAAAGGCACTATTGGGATGGTTTGTTCCTGTGCAGAGGAGGTACATGGAGAATATCAGTAGAAGAATGCTGAGGATGGAGCCACCAGGCAGCAGGTAGAAAAGGGAGAAGGAGGAGGTTTATGGATGTGTTAAGAGAAGAAATGCAGGTGGTTGGTCTGAAAGAGACAGAAATGAAATAGAGATGGATGATTCGCTGTGGTATAACTAATAGGAGCAGGCGGAAAAAGAAGAAGATTTTAATTATAATAATTATTTTTATTATTATTTATTTATTTATTTATTCATTTTTCTTGTCGTTTCTGTCAGTGTTAGTGAGATTGTTGTTATCATTATCACCAGTATTGGTCTTGCTGAGTTGTTGTCGTCAGTGTTGTTGTTGCTGTTTTTTTGAATGTGGTTATTGTGGTTCACATAGTGATGAAAATAATTACACTGCACACCTTTTTTTTTTTTTAAGTTTTGCTTTTTAAAAAGTTTTTGCTGATTGTGACAGGTACCTGGTGTTTATCGACAATAATATATTTCATTGTGTTTATGTTTGTAATATGCTGTTAAGTTTAACATAATTAAAAGTGTTTTGCTCCTGATTTTTATTTGTATTCAATTTCTGGTGCATCATGTTGCAGTGTCCAACAGCAGTCAGCAAGCATTGTAATGTGGGGCTCTGTAATTGCCAATAAATTTGTGAACAACATCTTTGAAGGTTTCCAGGCCATTTTTCTGGCCCAACTAACAGATCTTTGAACCGCATGTCACTCATAACATGTCTGATCTGAGGACCAACAAAAATGCCCTCTCTGAACTTGCCCTCAGTTATTCCTATCTTAAATAACAAAAAACGTTGCCTTTTACGTGAAGCGAAGGGAAATCTTCGCCGGGTCGACAATAGCGGTTCATGCGCCACATTTATCTGTCCTGGAACTTACTTTTTATGGAGTGGTCCGCTCTGTCAGCAATAATGTAACTCTTTGGCATGACTCTCCCATTCACCGATGAAACAATAGTACTTTGTATAGCAGAGCATCTTCTAGCAATGACTTTCAGATCTCCACAGATATTTCAGTTGTACTTGCTGTCCTGAAAATCCTTCAACAACATTTCCATAGGATTCTTTCATTTGTACTGCATAGCCAGAAGGTATTGAAAAGTGAACCTTGCCAATGTTTACCAGAACAGCTTTGAGGCCTAACATTGATCAATCAATAAGGAGATACCGCTCTTGCGGGTCATGGACACGACCCAAAGCAGAGAACAATATTTTGATGTCAACGCGGAAACAGAGACTGTCAACTTGTGCAATGAATTTAATTCTATCATCTTGGCACCTTAAAAAAAAAATTTGTACCTGATTACAGCAAACACCATTCCTGCAGTCTTGAAGTATTAGGGTAGTCAATTGACTTCTTGATTTTGACAGAGAAACCAGACACATTAATCAAACAGAAGTAACAGTCCGTCACATGGTCTTTCTGTTCTTGCTATATCATTGGGACAGCAAACGGCAATGTCTTTCAAATGCATCTGAGCCAAGAAAGGCAGACAGCACATGTTGCACAACAAATGTGAGTTTACCATTTCTTGTCTTGATTACCAATTTTACCGATGAGGTGTTTTTCTTACAAGAGCATTCATTGAAAGTCTCGAATGAACAAGCGCATACTCGGCAAAAATATAGCAGAATGCATAACGGCTATGACGTGACGAGACGTATTAAACGACACCAATCGTCCTGTAAAAGGTACAACATCTAAATTACTTGGTACAGTGCTGCTAAGGCAATGCTATATTCATAAACAATACATACACACTATAAGATCTATATTAATCCAATGAGGGGTATCTGTTTATGCAAGCCAGCTGAGACGGTGTCAAGATGGCTCCGGCCTGCCCAGGAATGCCCGGGCTGCATACTTCCACAGCTTCCAACCTGGCCTGATTATATGCCTGGACATGCCCAGACTGCATAGGTTTTTCATAGGTCTCTTACAGAAACAAACATTGAGCACAAAACAATAAGAAAAACCTGACAAAACTACAATGAAACAGTATGTGATGCGCAAATTTGTATTTTCCTGACCAGCAGCCAAAAATCTATTAGGAACACCAAACAGTTTTCAAGAAGTGAACATTTTGTTGTGCAGTGGTATTTTAACCCCTGCTGATTTTATAAATTTACCCCCTTAAAACTAAAATAATTATTATGGTCTAGAATTCTTATGAAAGGATTCTTTTAAAAGAAAGAAAAATAATGTAAAATAAACTGTCTTTTGGCTTTTCCCATTAGGGGCACCACAGCAGATCATCTGTATTCGTGATCCGCATGTTCGATTTGTCACATGTTTTTATGCTGGATGCCCTTCCTAATGCAACCCTCCCCATTTATCTGGGCTTGGGACCAGCACTAGGAGTGTAGTGCTTTGTGCAACCCTAAACGATGGGGTTGGTTCCCTGAACGGGGATTGAACCCGGGCCGCAGCAGTGAGAGCGCCGTATCCTGACCACTAGACCACTAGGGAACCTAGAAAGAATACAAAATAAAATCCACAAATAAATTATGCATTAACATTGTATACAAATAACTTTAATCAAGACAAATAAGTATTTGATCCTGTACCAACCAGCAAGAATTCCCACACACCCAAATTAGTTCTTTCCCTTTAAAAAAGAGCTAATATCAACTCATTGTGTGTAAAAAAGACACATTTCAGAATCAACCTCTTCCATTTAAACCTCTCCACCACCATGGGTGAGGCTAAAGAGCTGTCAAAGGACGTCAGGGACAAGATTGTAGACCTGCACAGGGCTGGAATGGATTTTCTTTTTATATTCTGTGTTAAAATAAACCTACTATAAAAATTCTAGACTGTTAATTTCTTTGTAAGTGGGTAAATGCAAAAAAATCAGCAGGGGATCAAATAATTATTTTCCCCACTGTGTTATGTACAAATATTAAAATATATTATTATTGTATTTATTTTAATAATGATAATTCTTATTATTATGTGTTGCTAAAGTGGTGTTTGTTAATTAAAGTCTTCATAAGAAAATAATGGTATAAAAATAAAAAAACATGCACATAGAAGACCTTTTTCTTACCAGAAGCCCCCCATCCCCTAAATTTATGTGGTCGAAATTGAACTGTCACTTGCTCACCATAATACAGTGAAAATATTTTATATTTAAACTGACATCTAAATCCCGACAAATATGTAATGCGGTGATCTCAGGCAGTGCTGTCTATTATGCATGATTTATATTTGTAGATTTGTATAGATGTTCTGCTGTCAGACCTGTCTTCTGAAGATACTGTGAAAGTGAGGGACAGAGCTGGAAATCACAAAGCACACACAAGCTTCTTCCAGATTAAATAAACAAATAAATATACAGTATACTAATGTCAGGAATCCACCTGCCACGCCCCCTTCGGCAGCTGTCATGCCTCTGCGTTCTCTGAAGCTCCCGGCTTCAATCGTGCACACCTGGGGCTTATTATTCACTCATCCCCAGCTCCTATATAAACATAAATAATATGTAAACTGCCTTACATATTCCTATGCGTTCCTTCCGTTCTGGACTCCACACTCTCTCCATGGCCGGACCCCGGATTACCCCTCTTCCTTCCGTGTGTTTGCTCCTGGATTATGTGGACCTCGCCCCTTCAGGGCGTACCACGGATTTCTATCTCGCGTTTGTTGGGATTCTATGGACTGCCGTGTATGTGTGTGTTTTTGTGTTCAGCTCTCTGTGTTTTATTAAACCAAAGGGATCAGCAGTTCAGATTTGCTGGGGTTGGGTTTTAGTTGAGCACTCATACACAAAGATATGCCCGCCAAGCATGCCAAGACCTGAGCAGAAGCTTGGATATGACATCACTAAGAGAGTGATTATAGAGGGAGAAAATCTTTTTGAAAAAAGCAAAAAACTCTCAACAGAGTTGTAGGCTGATTTATCTTAAGTTGTAATCTAGTGTACCAGTGTAGATTTATTCATTAATAGAGACTCAAAGCACTTTTGTACGTCGCTTTGGACAAGGTCATCTGCTAAATGCCAAGGTCATCTGCTAAATGCCGCAAATATAAATGCGTGAGGCCGATGTGGAACTCATCGATTTTACCTGGTATGAGGGACCCAGGTAGAAAGCAAACCATTTCCATGCTGCTCCACGGATACCGAGGCTCTTGAGTTTAGACAAGAGAGTCTTGTGTTTGACCATAACAGTAGGACTTAAATTAGCACTCTTTTTAAGTATCAGTATGTACTTATGGGTAGAAACCTCAAAACAGTTTTGTAAGTCACTTTGTCTGTCAGCTATTTTTGATCCGTTTTTTCTGCATGCCATTAAACCGTTTTCTCCGTACCCTTGTTGCATCCTGCATTTGGGTACTTCCTCTCAGTCTCATTATTTCTAGCCAAAAGTTCAGAGAGGTTGAAATTTGTGCTCTGTTTGTAGAGTACCTAAAGTAACATAACGTTTTCATCAATAAATTAAAAAAAAGTGTACGGTTCAGGTACATGTTCTACACCATTAAGTATTCTGTCATTCTTCACTTATTGGAAAAAAAACTATATTATAATTAGAAGGAGTTTTATTTCACATTGGGCTTATCATATATTACCCTGCAAGTGATTCTCCTCAAAATACACCTTTTGAAGTGCTTTATTCTTCACGTGAATGTCAATTCCAGCTTGAGCTCTATTCATTTATTTACTATTCCACAATTCACACTTAGATATTTTTAGTATTTTAAATGGTGAAGAAGTGATTTCACAAAGTAACAGTATAAATGACCCCAAATAAAAAGTGAAGCACAACCTCTACCACCATCTATCTCTTTTTCTAGCTATGTCGGTTAGACACGTAGGCAGTGAAGCGATGAGGCAGAGCGTGAGAGCAGGGTGAAAAGAGAAGATCTGATCCAGCACCTGCAAATATACACGTGTGTGTGTGTGTGTGTGTGTGTGTGTGTGTGTGTGTACATTCACAAAAAATAAGTTAAAGAACCAGTAGTATGAGTGCAGAGGACAGATTGAGCAGTGTAACTATGTATTATGCCCATCTTCTGGATGGAGCTTTCATCACTTGCAAAACACTCACTGCTGCTGAAGGATGCCACCACATGAACAGACCAGAGATATTTGAGCTTTTTCTGAAGGATTTTACTACAGCATTTTTTACATTGCTAAAATTATAATGAATTTCTATTTTATTCCATTCAGTTATATTATTGAAACTGTATTAATACTCAGTGTCACTCAGATGAGGATGGGTTCCATCACCATCACCTCTGGCTCTGGTATTGGGACACCTGACTTTTCTAGCCATATGTGTTTCCCCCAAACTGTTGCCACAAAGTCAGAGGCCCACAACTGTACAGGACGCCTTTGCTCATTTTCCCTTTACTTAGACTAGGGGTCCCAAACCTGTTCCAGCATGAATATTTCTCTGTGCACAAAGTCAGCTCCATGAAGATAAGCTTTAAATGATCCACAGTAGAAGATATTGAGCAGCCTGCTAAAGAGCTTTAAACTTAACCTTATTAAACACCATTGGGATGAATTGGAATGCTGTCTGCACCCCAGGCCTCTTCAGCTCACCTACATCAATACTTGAATTAACAAATGCCTTTAGGCTGAATGAGAACGAATCTCCACAAGCACATATCATAAGATGTTCCAATAGATTTTGGAATGTGCTTTTGGAGATTTGTGCTCATTCAGCCTAACAACCAACAATTTGGCCTCAGAACCTTCTGATCAGAAGTCTAACATCTTCTGATCAGAAGGTTGTGAATCCAACTTCCACCATCATTAAGCTGCTACTGCTAGGCCCTCAAGGGCCTCAACCATCAATTGCTAAGTTGTATGAATGAGATAATTCAATTGGTGCAACAATGTTTCTTTTTTTTGTATGACAATTCCGATGAATTGATTTTTGTCTACATATTTAAACATTTCCAGATTTATGTCTAACCATTACAAAGCTCTAACAATGGACACTCATTCCATGTATGTTAAATAAATGTCTCCTCACAATGTCACTGCAAGGACGCATCTGTAATCCGCCCATGTGAAGCATCCGCAATGGAATTAAGCCTGTATACACAATAACATTATTAGCACCCTAATCATCAGCGCTCCCTAGTCCATTTTGTGGTCAAATAAACAAAAATGTGTGTCAAGATAAATTATGGCTGAAATTGAAAACCTGAAAATGTTTATTCTTTCTCTGTATGTTCTCTTTCACACATACACACACTCCTGGCTGTGATTCTGGACTGTTTTATCTTTCCTCTGGGGAAAAAAGAAATTTTTTTTTTATTCTCCCTGGCCTCAGGCTTCTACGCATGAGTACATATTTTCATGCAGACGAGCAGCCAGAGCCAATAACACATGCCTTCTGTTCAAGGCAGTGCACCCAAGGCAATGTGGGTAGAGCTGGCTGACTTTCTTGCAAACTTTAAACAAAGGAAGAAGGCTTATTTTCAAACCAGACGCTGTTCAACAGTGGGACACTCAGGATACATGCGAGACGATAGTGATGCAAAGCCGGGGTCAGAAAAACGGAGAGGAAGAAATTTTATTTATTTATACACTAATGACACTGGATAAAAAGCTACAAGCAAATGAACACAAAAAAACACAACAAAGGACACCCAGAACTTTTGAGGAGCTAGACTTCTGTATCAGACTCTTTTGGGAAAACATTTTTATCCCAAAACTTCAGCAACTGGTCTCCTCAGTTCCCAGATGTATGGACAGAAGACAAGACGCTAGACATTTGCATTTACATTTACATTTGCGGCATTTAGCAGACGCCCTTATCCAGAGCGATGTACAAAAGTGCTTTTAATCTCTAGTAATGAATAAATCTACACTGGTACGCAAGATTACAAACTTAATATAAATATAACTAGACAGTGGTAAACATTGCCCTGTCCAAACTGTAGCCATCAAATCCAAAATGACCTTATTTTTTCCTTTAAATGGTACATATCCTTATCCTATTGTAAATTAAAAAAAAAGGTTTACACAACTTGCAAATCATTTCATTTTGTTTTCATTTTCATTTCACACAATGTCCCAACTTTTCTGGAATTGGGGTTGTATATTACTAGGTCTGACTTCGAGCAACCCACACAACCTACAGACATGGCTCCTGGGAACACACACTCACAAACTTACAATCACTGTTTCGATTGAGACACACCAATTCTCAAACACACACTTCTCTTGCTTACTATTTAAAGAACATTCATTCATAGACACACCGCAAACTATTAGCACAGTTTATACTACTTTCAGTCTATACCATGTATTTGCTTTTCCTGATGTTAATCCTTTGTTCTGTTTATGGTCACTTCTCCAGATTACCCCTGCTGATTGCTTTATTTTTCTCTTCCGATTCTGACTTTTGGATATTTTGGTTATGTTTTGGATTTATTTGCACCACACTTGCATTTAAATGGGCTTTAAACTACCAGCAATTGACATGACACTTTTTTCATGTATTTGAGTAAAAGTACTAATTGCCTTTTTAAATATGACTAAAGAAAAAGTCCTCATTTAACAATTCTACTTAAGTAAACAATTTCTGTGTAAAAGTAGTGATCTTTTAGAATGATGTAAATAATGGATGCAGGCTTCCATTCTCCTGCACATCAAACCTTTTTAAAGAGAGAGTTTTCTATAGCTAAAGACACACACTGAAAGAACCCTTTTCCACACACACTTTCACCACAACCACAGATTTATGTTTGTGCTCTCACTACTCTTTTCATCAAATGTAATTTATATATTTACTTCAATGTAGTGAGGAACGGCATGTTTTTCTAAAATGTGGTGGAGTAAAACGAAAAATGTTCAACATTAAAATGTAGCGAAGTAAGAGTTTTTCCAAAATGTAAATAATTGAAATAAAATAATGGTTAAATATTTATGAGGTAAAAACACTTGTTTACTGTGCACCACTAAATAAACTTAACCTGTGATTTGTCTTGCTGCTGAATCTGTTTGCAGATTTGCTGTTATAAAAAGAAAATAAATCAACATTTTAAATCAGAATCAAGAATTCAAGACCTTTGGATTGTAAATGTATTCTGTATAATATAGTCTTACATTTTTTATTCTTTGACACTTCTTTTTGAATAGCCAGGTTAAATATAGTTATATACTTTTGACGTTATTGTTTCTATCCACTTTCTCTCTCTTTTTCGCTATTTTTCTCTCACACACAAACACACACACGGACACATGGACACACCAGAGACAATCCTAAGACCCAGCAAGCCCATCAGCACTAATAAGGCAGTTCACTAAGCTGAGCTGCTCCCATCTGTTTGCTTCTTTTGGGGGTGTTTGCAGTCTTGCAACAGTCTCAGCTTCATTCCTAACATCATTTTAGGAATTCTGTCTCTTTATGAATTTCAATTTTGCATCTCGGCTCGGTATAAAAAAAAAAGGTTTAATGCACTAGTTAATCAAACTTTTTTCTATTTCTCATGCCAATGGTGTCAATAATGTTTAAGGGTCATGTTTCGCTACACTAAAGATTGAAAAATCCTTTATGTATATAGATATAGATAGTAAAAAAATCGTTGTAGGGCCCTTGACCTCTCCCACAGATCTGCTCCCAGGAATAAAATGGAAATGTAAGAACACAATGGAGCAAAGTTCAGCTCAAATCATTAAATGATTTTAGGAATTATGAGATATTTTAATTTTGTAGCAATTTTCAGCAAGGTATTGTAGACTAATTTAAATCCATTAGTGGATATTTAAGGTGAAAATATCTTCAACGTTGGACTAAGCTTTTGTCCAGGTAAAAATACCAGTGGAATAACTGTGCAAGTGTTGAAGTATTAATCTTTTTTTTTTTTTTTGCTGCAAGCAAAAGAAAAATATGATTTTTATTATGCCAATAAATTATCCAAGCACATTTTTTTTTTTGCTGCAAGCAAAAGAAAAATATGATTTTTATTATGCCAATAAATTATCCAAGCACAAGCAAAAAAAATAAAATAAAAAAATACTCCAACAGTAAGCTGTGTGTTTCAGAATCTTCAAACCCGAAATTGCCATGTACATGACTTTCCTGTGAAATTGAATAACTTTATTGGATTAAATTACATTTACTAGATTTGCTTTCTTTGGGAGTTCAGGTGGGATATATATGTTTCAGAAAAAAAGGTCCCCTGGGAAATATTACTCACAGCATTCTCAAACTTTTACATAAAATAGAGCAAAACAATAAAATAAAATACAATAACATCCAGAGAGTGTCAGTTCTGCTTTTGGAAATGTCTTGTTGATGAAAGAATTTAGAGGAGAATGGCGAGACTGAGGAGTTCGAGCTCACAGAAAGGCTATGGCATAAATCAAATAATGGTTCTTTTGCAATTGTGGTGTAAACACTGTACCCTGAGGTAGAGGTTTGGGTCAGATTTAACTTGTGTCAATCAAGAACAGGAAACAAATGATTGCATATTGTTGGACCACAGCTCTACCACAGATTCTAATTCCCAGCAGTCAAATATGGCCACCACGGACTTAAATTCCTGGATCATTCTCATAGTCACCTACAACGGTAGGTAATGTAACAGGTTTGACATGGGTGGTTTTGTTGTAACAACTTGGAAGTTGGATGTGTCACATCCTAATGATATATACTGTGGATCAATAGATAGATCGACAGATAGACAGACCGGCAGGCAGACAGACAAACAGACAGACATGCACACAGACAGACAGACAGACAGACAGAAAGACAGACAGACCGGCAGGCAGACAGACGGACAGACAGACAGACAGACAGGCAGGCAGGCAGACAGACAGACAGACAGACAGACAGACAGACAGACCGGCAGGCAGGCAGGCAGGCAGGCAGGCAGGCAGGCAGGCAGACAGACAAACAGACAGACAGACAGACCGACCGACAGGCAGCCAGCTTGTTATGCAGCTTTTATGCATTTCCACCTCTAATGCCTTCTCCCCAGCATACTGCTGGCAGGACTGCACTAGCTACCACAGACTAGTAGAAGATCTCCAACCTCTTACTGCAAATATTAAATGAGAAAGTAGAAATTAGAGTTTTTATTGCACATAACCTTTGAGTTGACCTTCCAGTGCAACCAGTAAGGAATAGACTCAGGGGATAAAACTGCTAGTACAAGTGAACAGGAACTTATTTGTTTTTTACCGATGTCCCACAAAAAATAAACAAAAGCAAAATATTGGTTAACAAGCAATAACATTTTTACTCCTCACTTATCCCTTTACCAGGTGTTAAGATTGTGCTATAAACAACTGAGTGGAGGGAAAAAAAAGTTTTTCTGTGCATCTTCACATTCTAGTATGGATAAACACTGCAGAATAATAATGCATCAAAATCCTCATTTATTTAATTCAAGTATAAACTCTCCTGAGTAAAGAGAAAAACACAGCAGAAATTCTGCTTCAGAGAACAGCTAATTAAGCACTGAGCTATAGATTTGACCATCTCACACCTGACTGGCCCTTCTGTTGCATCCTAAACCATGAGTCTATTACCGAAAACTGTTTCATTATTAACCAAGCAGTAAAAAACTATTTATATTTTCAGTATCTTACTAATCATTCATGCATCTGACACATGCTACTTTTTGATCCTTCCAAATTTAATTCCTGAGGTTCTTAAAAAGCATTTAATTTCACTTTATTATTATAGATTTTGTCAAACAAGGGTTTACATATATATATATATATATATACGAATGTAAGGCAAAAAACACCAGGTATCGACTCAATCAGTATACTACTAGTGTATATTACATACACTACTTAACTGATGATGAGAAAGGAAAAAGAAAAAAGAAAAGCCAGATAATGAGTCTAAATAAAAGCACAGATTTCTCAACTAACGCGGTGTATAAAAAGAGACAGCGGCACTACAGAAACGCTAACAGTGACAAATGGGCTGCTGCTTAGCAGTGAATACGGTTTAAACCAAACCATCTGGATAAGAACATTACATGCACTGGTTAATTTGATTGCAAACAAATTAGGCAGCGCAATATGTTTATAAAGGATACCTGGACATGAAAATGTATGTATATGTATGTACATATACATACATACATATATACATACATATATATAAAACACTCTTTGTTATATTGCAGCCATTTGCTAAAATTATTTAAGTTCATTTCTTTTCCTCATTAATGTACACATAGCACCCCATATTTCCCCATATTTTATACAGATCACAATGCATGTCAGAGCAAATGAGAATCATGAATTCTGTCTCTGAGCTCTTCAGCCAGTTCCTTTGACCTCATGATTCTCATTTGCATTCTCACATGCATTGTGATCTATAAGGTCTTATATAGACAGGTGTGTGGCTTTCCTAATCAAATCCAGTCAGTATAATCAAGTCCAGTCAGTATAATCAACCTTCAGTTGATCTTCATCTGGACCTTCAGTGAGGACTTACCTGACTTAATCCACCTCTTAATACCACCACTATTAGGTCGCATTATAAAAACCATCAATACAATACAAAAACACAATATAACAACATGTGGCATTACAGAGAGGAGGGTGAATAAAATTTTTACTAAAGCAAACTCCAAACCTCTACACTACAACC
>MU551610.1:3692501-3786241 GCA_024362625.1 Silurus asotus | reverse complement strand
TATATATATATATATATATATATATATATACATTAAGAGATTTTTTATGACACTCAAGGATGCACAAATAACCTTAAAATACATATACTATCCTTATGCAAATACATCTGTAGGTTTGTTGTCATCTATATCTTGCAATAATTCTGAACAAGGTAAACATGCATGATGGGCATAAACACTGGAATGGGGTTGTACAGGGTTCTTTAGTCCACAAGGTGGCACTATGTGTTCAAGTGTAGGTGATTTGCCATGCTGCTAAGCAGATTTTGTATGAGTACATTTACCAGTTGTGAATTTTGAGAAGCGTATTTCACTCAAGGGGGAATAAAATGTTACCTGTTGCAATTGTGTATGTGTTTCATAAACTTGTGCTTGTGTTGGTGTTTTTTGTGCGTGTCTGGGAAATTGTCCTCGGACACGAGCGAGGCTTAGTTGCAGCTGCTGATAATCTGTCTTTTACACTGTAATGCAAGTCCCAACTGTAACCACATCTGTTGGAATGTCTGTCTTCTGAGGCTTGACATGTAACCTGTGGTCAGTGCCACATATATTAGTTTCGGGTTCTGTCTCTTGGAGAGGCAGGTATCTAATTCATATTTTGTAGTAAAGACAAACAGGCTTATAAACTTCTTTCTATATCATATGGTTATTTTAAATGATTAAGATCTGATCAGACATGAAAAGGTGTGCCAGAGGATTCAATTAGTGGATGTGTGAATTTCATTAACTGACCAAATTCATCCATAAGTCTTATATACTAATTGTGTTTACACTAAACCCTGTAAATTAAAGGCACATGGGTGCAAGGAATGCAATCGGATAGCATCCCATTGTAATCTTTTTGAAATCCAGACCAGTCTCTGTTACATTGGCCTAATAGGCACATTAATAAATTAGTACACCCACTGAAACTGTTCTCTGTTTGACTCAAGTCACGGCTGTCATGTCTTTTCTTTGCTTTTTTCAATCTATAAAGCCTCGTTTCTGTATTGCAAACCATTGGGTGTCAGAAAGCAGGTGAAGCGTGGTCGGCCTCAACAAGGCAACCCCCTCTTGGGTTGCACTCAACAAAACCCACATCAGCCGAGCGATATGGAAGTTTTCAGGCTAAATGAGAAGCTGTATTAATAATTTAGAGCGGGGCGCATCACATTACCTGGTTTGAGTTACCAACAGGACTATAAAATGAGCTGCTCTTTCTGTTTGAGCAACTCAAAGTGAGATTGACGTCACGTTTAATTGTGACTAGTTTGTGTGAGCCCAGTGACACCGTTATGACAGTAAACTGTATGGAGATGTGCAATGAGGGTGTACATACTTTACATGAAACGTTATATAGATAAAGCTTGGATTTCCGTTTAATGTAGACCATGGCTGTAATGACATCCAATAGTGTCACTGCAGGGGATGATTACAGATTACAGATGACTTTATAAGATGCCAATAGATTAGTGGTGTTTATAGTCTAATTTTGTCACAAAAACTATAGGAAACATACTCATTTATAGACTCTTACACTTTTTCTAAAAAGGAAGATATATTTCATTGTATTGCCTGGGCATGTATATTATGTATACCCTACACAAGAGATTTTACACACACACACACACACACACACCCACACACAGACCCACACACAGACCCACACAGACAGAGGCAGTTGGCACATTGGTGACTGTGTGCTCTATATGTGTAACATTATCTGAAGAGCATCCTACAGTCCTACAGTATGCACCTGTCTCACAGCCATGTCGTCTCTGCCTCATACTCTGTCTGGATCTTTAACCAGCTTATGCTGTCCCAGAGGACATGCTGACCAGTTGGTGGGTCTCTTCAGAATGTTAATGTGTTAACAAAACACTCAATGGCTGGACCTTCCATTTATCTATATTTATTTTATTTGCATTTTATTGGGTACCAAAAAGGAGCACTGAATGCCCACCCTGTATATCCTCTTCCCATCAGTAGAAAAGGACCTCTATTTACCTAATATATTTTAGATGATATTCTATATGTTGAAGTGCACTGGGAAGAGTGTAATGACAATTAAGCACTATGACAATCTACCTTGTTGGTCTACTTTATATTTTTATAGTTGGAAACTAAATTGACTGATCTGCAATAGTATCTGTTTTATCTTGGTCTGATCTGGAGAGGATGCATCAGTTAATTGCAGGACGGGCACACACACACACACATACACACACACACACACATATTCAAAAGCACATTTGAACTGAAAAGGAATGCACCAAAGCTAATCCACTTACTAGCATAGTTTTGGGAGGTGGGAGAAAACCAGTCAACCTAGATACTTTAATACTTCAATACTTTACAAAACTTTAAAATCAACAAAAAATATCAAATTAGTGATCACTCATGACTGGGTGTTTTTGTCAGGAATACTACTCATAGCCTCTGCTCACTAACTCACTAACTCTGCTCACTATCTCACTAAGCCTGAGACTATTGAGGCAGAGAAATTAAAACAGTTCACTACCCAAATAATATCAGGCCGAGGGTGGTCAAAGTGTAGGTCTTTCTCTTTCACACACACACACACACACACACACACACACACACACACACACACACACACACACCTGGCACTTTCTCTCTCTCTCTTTTGCTCTCTGTGTCTTTCTCTCTGTCTCTCTGTCTTTATGTCTGTTTCACTCTGTCGCTCTTTGTCTCTGTATCTCTCTCTCTTTCTTTTGTTCTGTCTCTGTGTCTCTTCCTCTCTTTGTGTCTTTCTCTCACTCTGTCTTTCTCTCTGTCTTTGTCTATCTCTTGCTCCCTCTCTTTTGTTCTTTCTCTTGTGTTCTCTGTCTGTCTGTTTGTCTGTCTGTCTGTCTGTCTGTCTGTCTGTCTCTCTCTCTTTGTTTTTCGTTCTGTCTCTCTCTCTCTCTCTTTCGTTCTTTGTGTCTCTTTGTGTCTTTCTCTCACTCTGTGTCTTTCTGGCTCTTTCTTCCCATCTCTCTCTCTTTTGTACCCACTTTAGTTCTCTCTGCATCTCTTTCACTATTTGTGTGTCTTTCTGTCTTTCTTTCACTGTGTCTTTCTGGCTCTTTCTCTCTCTCTCTCTCCCTCTATTTCGTTCTCTCTCTGTGTCTCTTTCTCTCAAAACCTGTGTCAGTCTGTCTCTCTCTCTCTAACTCTGTTTTTTTGTTTTCTCTCTCTCTCTCTCTCTCTTTGTTTTTCGTTCTGTCTCTCTCTCTCTCTCTCTCTTTTTTTTTTCTCTCTCTCTCTCTCTCTCTCTCTCTCTCTCTCTCTCTCATTAAAGCAGCACGTGTTTGTGGACGGGGGCGAACACAACCACCCCGTTGTCCGTTCTCCAGCTGTTCGTGTGGTGGGCGCGTGCGATGGGCGTGGTGTAACACGCTACCCCGCCTACATAGCGGTGTGGGCGTGGTTTGGGTGGGCGCATTTAGGAATGGGTGAGAGACGGGTTTTTTTTCCCAGAGCGCGTCAGTGTTACGGAGCGGAGCAGAAACCCACCTGATGATCTCCGGATCAGTCCGCTCAGCGGCTCACCAAGTCCCAGTTAATCTACCTCGAGTAACAAAGTTAGTCGCTTTCAAACCCGTGCTTTCTGCTTCTTTGTAACTCCACGTGTTTTAAAGAAACATAGCGGTAGATCTTTAGGCGTGTATCTACTCAAACGTTGCACTACTTTCCTTTTTAGTATTATTATTATTTTTTTTTATAATTTTTCTTCCTAATTGCATTGCACTTGAGCATTTCTCTTGAGGATTTGAGGATGCATACCACCCAAAAGGACACCACCTACACCAAGATCTTTGTCGGAGGTCTGCCGTATCACACCACGGATTCCAGTCTGAGGAAATATTTTGAGGTGTTTGGGGAAATTGAGGAGGCTGTCGTGATTACGGACAGACAGACTGGAAAGTCCAGGGGGTATGGTTTTGTAAGTATTGTGCGTGTTTTTTTCTCCCCCTGTTAAAATCCTGCCATTGGCAACTTTGTATACGCATCATCACGTGCTCACGTAAAAATCAGGTTCCTCCATAGTTCTGAAATGTGAACACACTCCATCACATTTGACCAAAAAACTAAAAAAAAGCTCTGAGCAGAAGTTTATGTCTGACAGTGAGGGGTTTAGAAGAAGCATAAAGTAGTGTTTTGTTGGGACAAAATTGTATCTGAAGCCCAAAAAATTAACATTAACTTACAATGTTAATTATCAGGTTAGTTCAAGATAAACTATAAAAAAATCTGTTTGTGTTGTTCAAAAGTAAATATACAAACTTTTCATGTGTATGTTTGTGAATAAATTATTTGGGGTGTCAAAATGTAACAGACAGAATGTAGACATGCTGAATTTTACTGTCTCCAAGCATTTAGTTTTAGACAATAATTCATCTGATTTAGAACCTCATTAAAAGAAAAAGTTGTGTCGAACATCTCGCCTCTCGGATTTGTGGCCCAGGTGCCTTGTTGTTGAAAAAATAGCCATGAGTGTCAATACTGTAGGAAACTCGCACTCAAGACGGCCATTTGATTTCATTTATATTAAGTGAAAGTCTTCATAGTTTTAACATGTCGTTATTTCTTTTCTTTAACCAGGTGACAATGGCAGACCGCTCTGCAGCAGACAGAGCTTGTAAGGACCCCAACCCTATCATCGATGGCAGGAAGGCCAATGTGAACCTGGCGTACCTGGGGGCGAAGCCGCGGGTGATGCAGCAAGGTGAGGGGTTTCACATTCTCTTTAAAAAACGTGTTGTGACTAGCACAGCCGTAGGCATCAATAAGGCAGGATATGTAGGCCACAATCTGTAGAGGATAAAAAGTTTCTATTTTGCAAAAGCATTCAAACCACACAAGTGTGTTAATATCCTGCATTTGTCATGTTCTTGTATAGGATTCACGTTTGGCGTACCTCAGATTCATCCGGCTTTCATCCAGAGGCCTTATGGGTGAGTAGCAACGGTACATTGTATTGACCGGGTGAGAATCAGTACTACTGTTACCTCTATATTAATTATAACAGTTTAATCGAAATGATAAAAATAAATCATTCAACAGTGGAGACAATCCAATTATTTCTCCACAGGCGTATAGAGTCTATATGTAGATACAGCTGTTTATCTTTTAATCACGATGTTCATCAATGGATAACCGCATATCACCAATTTAGAATTTTTGATAGCATTAAAGATCGTGTCTTTTTTTTTTTTTTTTTTTCTTTCCTGAGTGTGCGTTCTCGTGTGTGTATGTGTGAGATGTTTTATTTGAATTGATTAAAAGACACTGTAGCTTGACTCAATGTTGTCTTTCTCTGGTCCGACAGGCTCGATATGGGTTAAGCTAACTGATGGTTTGAGGAATAGCTCTGTGGGCATTGCTCAGATCAATAGCTACTGTACCTGTAGACTCAATCACACACAAACAAGCTCGAAATGGTGATTACATATGCATGTATGTTGGTTTTTTTTAGTTTGGTTTGGACTTTTCATTTTAATAGTGCATAGAGCTGTGTGTGCCTTTTTTTACCGTTATGAAGTGGTGTTAATAGCTAAAATTGTGTGCTTTTTTATTTACTGGGGGGAAAAAACGCTGGTTTGGGGTGTTGATTTTTAGAATTGTGGAGGTGTGATAACTTTGCCACGGCAGCAAAGCGAGGCTTTCCTTTGATGCTTTTTTTGTTTGTTTGTTTGTTTTGTTTGTTTGTTTTTTGCTGTAGCTTGTTTTTTTGGTGTCTTGTTTTTGGAGTGAGTGCAATTTTATTTTAATTTTTTTCGTGTGACACTGTAAAAAAAAAAAAAAAAATGACACTGAAAAAAAAAAAAAAAAAAAAAAAAAACCCAACCTCAACCAAACAACCCAACAATTTGCTTTTGCACGTTGCCGTTTTTCTTTCTTTATATCTTTTTTTTCCCACTGACATCTTTTATGACCGTAATGTATTTGTAGGTTTTCCGTTTTTCCCACTTGCACTCTATTCTGCACACTTTTATCTGTCTGGTCTTCCCTTTCTCTCTTGCTTTCCTCTGTCTCTCCTACACTCTCTTTCTGTCTAGCCCTATAAGGCATCACACAGTGGATCCAGAGTTTCTGGAGTCCTGCAGTCTGTCAGTCATTGATATGATGTTGTACACAAGGCAAAAACCACTGACTCACTTTCATTAAAAAGCCAACTTTTTTTTTTTTTTAAATAATAAACAGAAACTTTGAATTGTTGGGGACATTTTATTAAATGGGTTTTAGGCCTTGTATTATTTAATCCTATGTGTATGAGTGAAAGGTGTGTGTGTGTGTGTGTGTGTGTCTGCATGTGTTTGCAGTGTTGCAAGCGCCTCGATGTGACAAAAAACAAATGTCTAAAAGGCACAGGCCTCTAAACGAGCCTTTATCACATGGGCTCGTGTGGCGTTAAGGAAAACAAGCTTCTCTATTGTGCCACACAAAGGCCACAGTGCTGACAGTGCAGTCGCATGAGGCCTGCGCGCTCTGTCTCTATCTCTCTCTGGCTTTGGGAGCTGGACTACATCTCGCATACAGCCATGAGATCCACTCTGAAAAACAGGCCCACTATAATGCAGTGTCACCTAAAAGGAATTTCTCACATAACAACAGTGCCGTGTTGGGCAGCTGAAAGGGAACCTCGTGTTTCTGACCTCGGAGCAGTTGGCTCACACTGGTATGGGGCCAAAGCCAACATCGTGGTGTCACATTGGGCTTGCAGTTCACTAGACTAAAGCCAGTCTATGGCCCTGTATATGGGGAGGTTTTTTATTTGTAAATATGACTAAAACACAAATGTATGATCCTGACATCCAGTATCTTGTATAAAGAGGCCTGTTCTTAGGTTCTGGCTCGTACTGCTTTGAGGTTACACTTAGAGTAGCTCTGGTTTAAAATGGAGAATCAAAGTAGTCCAGTCATTACTAGGCATGTGTTAAACTGGCCTTTCAGATGAGCACTTTGGTTTCAATGGATTCCAACAGGTGTGCTCTCTGGAGCCAAATACGATGTACTTCTTCATGGCATTTGATCTCAAACCTTTATTTAGATATGACTATTAATATGACTGGTCCTAACAGTCCTGTCACAGGGAGAAAAAAAAAGGCTGTGGTCTGTCATGCCACTTGGTAACAGAGGTATATTTAACCACTGCCCGAGGAGGTAACAGTGTCCTGAATCTCGGGGGTCTTCAAGGGTCATTGATTGCAATCAGTTTTCGAGGCGTTTAACAAGACCAAACAGAAACAGGTGGTCTGCTGTTAAGTGCTTGCGATCTGTTTATTTGACTTCTACTCTTAACATCTGAGCAGAACATTTATTTAAAATTTGATTAGAAGTTTCTTACAATGAAAACATTAGATTATTGCAGAAGAGAAAGGGGAAAAAATTGCTCAAATGTGTAGGAATGACTGTTCAGTTAGAACATCAACACAAGCACTGTGCTTCTGCTCTTTTTTGTAGCTCATTGAAACAAAAGTAGTCATTCGATTCCCTGAGCTTCACATCATCTTGATTCACCATTAACAAGATTATTGTATTGATCATTTGAGTTTTTCGAGTTATTAGCTGGTTTGACCGGTCATGGTTGTGCTAGATTGGTTTAATCGTGGACTTCCTTAATGTGTTGTGCAGTTAGAAAGTCCAGAAAAGCTCTACGACACTATGAGAAAACGATGAGATTTAAACACAAACAACATGTTTATTATCTACTAAAGTCAAGGAAATAGATTGCTAGTTACAGGTGCCAAATCCAGTGAACTGAACAGTTTTTCTAAAGTAAGGTGGTTCCTATATCTCCTTTTGCTAACTTAAACATGCAGTGGCCAAATGGTGATTATTAAAACTGGTGTTGACCCACCATGTATCCATGGTGAAGAGAAAATGCCCAACTATGTCAGAAATTCTCAGCTGTCCACTCTTAATTTAGAGCAAAGCTGCTCTGGTACTTTGGCTACAAGCATGTGTGGTGTTATTTTGCAGTTGGGTGTGTGTGTGTGTGTGTGTGTGTGTGTGTGTGTGTGTGTGTGTGTGTGTGTCTATATATCCATGTCTGTATCTGTTTGTGTATGTATGTGTTTACCTGTGTGTCAAATAAGTCTTCTAGTTCTGGAACGGTGTGTTTTACTGTGTTTTGTGTGAGAATTGATTTGTATGTGCTTAGGTGACTCTGGCATTGTGTTTGTAACCCATATCGTTTTATATTGTGTGTGTGTGTGTGTGTGTGCTGTGCTGTTTGTTTGTTTGTTTATTTATTTGTGCCATAAAGCAATGCTATTACCTCAGGCTGGCAAAACCTCAGTCTAGGATATTTTAGATACAGCTCATTTCTTTATTTCTTTATTTTATCCACTTTAACTGGGGACTTGATGTTTGTTGGTTGGTTGAATTGAATGATGGTGTGCTGAAAATAGGGTTGCCATGATAGCACTTTTATAATCTCAGGGTTATCTTTGTGTTCGCTAGTCTGGAGGGGTGAAAGTGTTTTCACAAGCTTGTGTGCTTAGTTTGAGTCACATTTTGGGCCTAAACCCTCATTATATTGTTGACATCATTGCTTTTTTGCTACTACTATATACTATTGATGTACTAAATTAATTGCTCTTCTTTGCTAAACACATTTTGAGAACAAAAATAGCAAAGATGATCTGGGGAACAATCCTCTCACACTGCATTGGGGTATGTAATGAAAGGCAGAATGTGCTTATTGTTCCTGATTGCTTATTTAATCAAAACTCCCTCTGTGTGTGCCATCCAGCATGAAGCTCATTGTCCAAAAGTGGAGGGGGAAATGGCCAGCAATGTCTCTTTTTGAAAACTGTCCAGCTGTCAAAGTCGCAGTGACACATTCACAATGCTCACCTCATCAGCTCTCTGCTTTCACAGGGTCCAACTTTCCCTCTCTACTGAGCTCCAAAACAGGCCATGTGACTTTGCAGCATGCTTGTAATATCGCTAAATATTCAGCTCTCTCTGATTTCTGCAGCTGCTGTTTCTGTGGTGAAAATTCAAACGGTCATGTATTAAATTAAATTATGGTCATGTATTAAAATGACTAATAAAACAAAGTTTTAATAAAAATACAAATAATCTTAGGAATTGTTATTTTTTTTTATCCAAGTCCAATTTTGCTAGTGAAATGTCTATTTTGGCAACCCTATACCTCTGATAACAACTACAAGGCATTTCCTTGGTGTTGGTGGGAAATGGGGTGTGTTGTTTTTTTTTTGTTTGTTTTTTTTGGATTGTGGAAATGTCGTGTTTGGCCACGGTGTGGGTTGTGTTTCTGCAGTTCAAACCATGTGTGGTTTTCTTTCGCTCTAGTTTGTTGTGACTAACACAATGCTGTGTGTTTGTGTGTCGCAGGATCCCCGCTCACTACGTATACCCACAGGCATTCATGCAGCCCAGCATGGTGATCCCTCACGTGCAGCAGACCACCGCGTCAGCCGCCGCCACTGCCTCCTCGCCTTACATCGACTACACTGGAGCTGCATACGCACAGTACGCCAGCGCTGCCACCGCTGCAGCTGCCGCTGCTGCGTATGAGCAGTACCCGTATGCTGCCTCCCCTGCTGCAGCTGGCTACGTTACCACGGCCGGCTATGGCTATGCTGTGCAGCAACCGCTAGCCGCTGCCACTCCAGGCTCTGCTGCTGCTGCCGCAGCTGCAGCATTCGGTCAGTACCAGCCCCAGCAACTGCAGGCTGAGCGTATGCAATAGCAGCTTATGGCACCGATTTGAGGAAAAGCCAATGCCCAGTGACAGCTCATTGGCTGTATAGAGGTGTCTTACCAGAGGGAGGATAATGTGATGAGGAGGATGATTTGATGAAGGTGTTAAGTAGGGTGGGAACTCCATCGCTTTCCAACTTGCTGTGATTAAACCAAAAAAAAAAAAAAGAAAAATGTGAAAAAAAAAAATTCAGAGAAGGCGTAAAGACAGAGATTTAACTTTTTACCATTATCAATACTGTTATTGTTACCTTTATGCTTAATATTGATGTAGTGTATTTATTGCTAAAGGAGAACGCAATGACTAATCACTGTGGCTTGGAGGTGTAGAAGAAGCCTTAAGTCCCGATGCTGTCATTAAATAAGAAGACTTTTCATCATGAAGGACGTTAGATGTCCGCACAGTGTTTTGATTCTGAAGCCCTCTAACTTACATATTTATTCTCATTTTTGAGGGATGTTTTTCTGTTCTGTCATCTAATGTGCATTGCAAGGTTTTGTTTTCTGAATATCAGGGAAATGGAGCATTTTTCCAACAAACTAGTAAACTGACAAGCAAACTCTGCCAATCAGGGAGTAGTACACGACTGTGGAGAAATGGCGTGAAAGAAAATGCAATTGTAGCTTTGTCTGGCATGTTCAGGATTACATTCTTATTTTCCTGATGCTGATTGTCCCCCTACTCTGATTCCCAATTTGACCTTTTGACCTATGCAAAGCAAAAACAGCCGTCAGGAGACAAAAACAAAGCGGCAATTTCCTGCCACTCTCCTCTGAAGGACAACGAACAATTTCAGAGCACGATTAAAGGACATAACATAGTATTATTTGCCTTCTCTCTCTCTCTCTCTCTCTCTCTCTCTCTCTCTCTCTCTCTCTCTCTCTCTCTCTCTCTCTCTTTCGCTCTCGCTCACACAAACACACAAATACTGGCACTAACTTCCTTAACACTGGGGCAAAATGTTAACTCATCCACACATTATTGCACACATCCACTAATTCATGCACTCGCATTGTATGATAAGTCCAAACTGACAAAAGGTCAGAGCTGGAGACTTGTGAGTGAGGAGCAGGCAACAGCTGCTGTATGGGGACAGAAAGGCTCACACGTGCGTACACACACATACACACACAGATTGCTCTGGAAAGAACGCATCACTTGTGCTCGTTTGTTGAGCTGTCACATTTTAATCCCTGAGCCCGCTTGGGAACATGTCCCTCTCCAGCTTTGTCAGCAGATCCACCTCTGTCCTAGAGAGAAGGACTGGAGGCTTAAACACAGGCTGAACTCCCCCGATCCCCTTTGAACCTCACCCTCAGCACCACCGCATCTCTCACTTATGAGCAGCACCCCTCTGGAAAGAACTGGTGAGAGAGTGAGACAAACAGACTTCAAACAATTTACAAGGGAACTTCCATCAGTCCACCAAATGTTCAAATCATCTGTTTATTTTTTATTTTTTTTTGTGTGTGTTTGTCTAGAGAAATGTCTGTGCACCAGCATGTCTTTCTTAGTGAGAGAGAAATCCATTCTCTGTTCTCTCAGAAAACCTAATGTCACATCTTTGTACTCGAAAGCAGCACTAAACCTGAGGGCTCCAACACAAGTATGAGAGTTCACAGTGCCTTACAACTGTAATGCTATTTAAAGAGAACTGCTATTTATTTATTTTCAGAGTTATGCTGCGCTCTAAGGACGGCGACTTAGTGGCGGTACTGTATTAATAATAATGTATTCATCTCATGGCATATTATAAGTTATTGAGTAGATTTAGTTATAGTATCATTAACATACTCAACCAAAAATGTTGATTTATTTAAGATACAATTCTGTATGTGCACTGTACATTTTTTTTTTCTATGCCTTCTGAATTTTAGAGCATTTCATTAAATATCTAGTAGGTTAATGCCTCATGTAAGATATTTATTTAATGCAGGCAAGAGCTCTCTTTTTTTTTTTTGTCATATATGGAGAACTGTAGAAAGTAAAAAAAAAAGAGAAAAACTTCTTGTAGAGATTAAGCAAAATGCTGCTTCTTACACTAGAATGTATAGTCCTTGTCAAGGTTCAATATCTGTGCTTCTACTGCTTTTAATATACATCAGATGGGCTATTTTACACTGTTGGGAATTTTTTTATACTTGAACAAGGGAAAATATGAAAAGCAATAACAATAAGGAAATCCTTTTAAGGAAGCATTTCATTGTCACTGGATTTGGGCATGTAAGGTGTTATTTACTATTTAATGTAAATCCAAAGGTTGTTTCAGTAAACCTAATTTAAACCTTATTTCAGATTTTCAGCAATATTTACTCAAAAAGAAAATAAAAGGTTCTATATTTCAACCTTAACTGCTGTGTCTGTGCTTGTCATGGTCAAGATCAAAGTCAAATATTTTGTATCAAATCTCTATAAAAGCATGTAATATTTTTTCCTTGTCATATTTCTACTCGATCCCTTTTTGTTAAAATGAATAAATAAAGCAATACATTTGTAAACTCTTCTAATCAAATGATTTGGATGAATAACATTGTAAAGAAATTGTTTATAACAGCAACAGTGGGTGCAAGAGTTGTTTACTATTCCTTAGAGAACATTTTGTCATAGTTGGCATAAGAGTTTGAACTTTAACACATTTTGTTTAAACTTGTATTTTCTGATTAGTTCCCTGTGATTTATATGTGCAAGCCCACATACTCTAGTCTTTTGTAATATATCATTTGAGGATGTGGAGAAGGTTGATTCTAGTCATATATCACTGTTTCATATCATTGAGAATATACAGAAGCATAACAGAAGATTAACCGAAACTGAGAATAAGTAAGAAACTAAACTAAATCTGGCACTGTAGAAGCAGGATGGGGAAAGGGAGAATACCTCTGCTTTAAATACCAACTGAAACTGAACATAAACTTTTCCATGATTGACAGTTCATAATAAAAATTATTCAATGACGTTTGATTAAGTTGAAATGACTTTAGGGCTGACATCAATACAGTAATCATTTTCATATCTGATTATGGTCAGGTCTATGCTTGGTCTGATCACAACTTTCTGGTTGAATTTGTTTATGCTGTTTAATGAAACCCTGCTTGTCCTTGGTGCAGGAAACAGAAGTCAATGTATAGAAAATTGTAGATTATTTTCATAATCAACAATACCAACATTAGCCCATAGCTTCTAGCTGGATAAAGAACAAACGTATTTTTCCATCCTACATGTGATGCCACAATCACTAATATGGCAAAAAAAAGTCAATGAAATTCTATAAAAATGTATGTTTTCTCCTTTCCTTTCATTTCATAACCCTAAATCATGGTAAAATCTTGACCAATAGACAAAACTCCCCTTTCCACTGGAGCAGTGCTCTTTATTATTAAATTCTTCTATTGGAAATATGTACTTCACATTTTCCATTCAGATGTACTATATGGCCGAAATCTTTGGAAAAACCAAGCCGTCATATCCTTATCCGCTTTTAAACTGTGATCTGAAATGTATCTTTGCAATATCATGATCTCTACACTTCTATAAAGGCTTTCCATGAGATTTTGAGTGCTTAGCTGTGGGGATTTGTGTTCATTCAGTCACAGAGCATTGGTGAGGTCAGGCACTGATGCTGAGTGAGAAGGCTTGGCACACAGTCAGCATTCCAGTTCATTCTAAAGGTTTTCAATGGAGATAAAAGTCATGATTCTTTCGAAAAACAGTAGTGTTCCTGTTTAACATTTGTACACAAAGATTTTGAGCAACAATGATGATCACAGTTTGCCCTGACTCGCTAGCTATAAATGCAACAACAAGAGGATACCAGCTCACAAGATGGAATAATGGCAGATTATGATGACAGTTTATGACATGTTGAACTCACTTTGAGGTCTGCGAAAATGTTTAAATTATCCGACCTGTGCATTAAGCATATGCAGCACAAATTGTCAATGGGTCCTCATATCCCATGACTATGAAGACTAATTTCCCAAACCACTGACCTTTATTCAGCACAGATAAACCAGCTGCTGGTCAAGTTCAAGGGCTTGTTTACAAATACTGATTTAAAGTTTTCTTGTGATGCCAAGTATTAAAAGCAACATGTACAAAGTGTTTATTTTGGGTTAATGTATCATGGAGTCACCTTACTAGAATGACAAAGCAAGATGGCTTCATGTTGAGCAAAATATAGACATAGACGTGTGTTTTTTTTTTTTACTGAATGTAGGTAAAAAGCTCAGTTGTAGACATTTTAAGTCTTTATTATAGCTGGATATACCATGCTGGCAAACCAAATTACAATGATACTGATCTCAGTTCCAACATGTAAACCCAATTTGTAATAATGCCACAGGTGATTATAAAATATCCTGATATATAAGTATACTGTATTGGTTATCCATAAATTATAAACTGGAAGCAGTGTTTTATCTTAAACCTTCATAGCCAGAGCTCACACGATTTACCTGTTTTTAAATGCCTACACCTTTCAACAAGTTACTGCAAAATGGACTCCTGTTGGATCTCTAAATAATTCACTCTCCTTGTCTTTCTAATCAATAAGAAATGCATTTTGCTTCTTGTGGCACCCCACTCCACTGCATGTTCTATTTCTGTTTGGCCTGTAACCTGACACATGACCATATGTGTCCCCCCGTGACACAGCAGAGATAAAGTCTGTCTTAGTATCACCATGTGCGATAAAACAGGCCTGCTGGAAAATGTTACCCATTCAACAAGTCATGCTCCGGAAATATAAAATACAATACACGCCTGACATTAAGGCATGTCTCCTATGTACATCAATGCATTTCATGAATATAAAATGAGCAAAGGGACAGATTAATTTATCAGGTTCCTTACGAATAATTATATCTGCAATACCACCTCGCAGAAAATCATGTCTAAAGAATATTTAATTAGTATGTCTTAAAGGTGCCTCAGGTGAGTGTCTTCCTAGCCACTCCCTGTCTTGTTATGGTCCTAATTGTGCATTGTGCTACAGTTTAAGCTACCTGCAGGCCTGCACTGCTGCTTATGGAGGTAGATAGTCCTTCCTAGATCTCTTACTGTTAACTGCTGATCTTGATAAATAAGCTATAACCCACTCTCTCGGCAATGAAAATCTTTAGAAGTTAGAATTTTTGGTCTAGCATGAACATCTCAAACTTTGCTTACACAACAATAATAACACAGTGAGTTAGATCTTTATAAAAAACTAATATGAGCCAATTTCTAGGCAAATTGGTGATACATACAAAATAATCTACACAGATTTTTATATATTTTTTTTCTCTATTTTGTCTGACACAATTACACCAATAAGTACTTCATGCATTAAAATTCTTACATCCCTACCATACACACATCGTGTACTAGAGGTGTATCTGTACACGTATTTGTACCAAAATCTTTCGGTACAGGGCTTTCGGTTCAATGCGATCCTTTTTACATGCGGAACACTGTTAAAATCGGAGTTCCTTCAGGACGTATTAATTGATGGACCGCAAGTTTGTTTAGTCTCTGCCTTGTACTTTGAGCCTTATTTTTGTTATTATTTGAAAAAAGCTTGAAAACATACAGGGGTTTAAAAAAATAAACTAAAAAAATCCATAGCATTAGCTTTAGCTGCTAACCACTTCCTGGTTAGGAATAAACGATAGAAGAAATGACATTTGTTAAAGTATGCTGAAATAAATGGAACAGTTAAGTAGATCATACCTTTAGAAAATTCAATATTAAATGTAAAACACACACACACACACACACACACATCTGTATTACCCATATGGAATCTAACAAATGTAAACTGTTCAATTTAATTTTTCAATGTATGTAATTTTATTTCATAAATTTAATTTGTGTCAATTTAATTGATTACTCAATTTTATCAATACAATAAAAAAGTGCATTGCATTATTTGATTTATTCTATTAAAAAATATATAATAATCTAATATTATTTAATATATTATTTAACCAAGCAGGCAATTTATAATGTAAAACCTTTTTAAAAATGTAAACTGTTCAAATAGATAATCACAAATGTTAATAATAATTGAAAAAAAAAACTTGACAAGCCATTTTATGTTTTGCATTTATTCCCACTAACTCTCCCGAAATGTAATCGAACCGTGACTTGAAAACCGAGGTACGTACCGATCCGTGAAATTTGTGTACGTTACACCCCTATAGTGTACTTTATGCTTAGAAATACATACTGTGTTGTATATAAACAAACTCAAAAGACATTGGGTAGAATACCTGAATTTCCTGAATACCTAGATACATTATATGGACAAAAGTTTGTACACACCTGACCATAAGATTTCTATGTGCTTTATGGACATTCCATTCCACATGTAATCCTTATTTGCTGCTATAAACGACACTCTTCTGGGAAGATGTTCCACTAAATGTTGGAGTGTGCCTGTGGAGATTTGTGCTCCTTCAGCCACAAGAGCATTAGTAAAGTCATGTACTGATGTAAGTGAGCTGAGGTGGCTGGTGTTCCAGTTCAACCCAAAGATGTTCAGTAGGGATGAGATCAGAGCTCTATATCAGGCCACTCAAGATCTTCCACTGCAGCTCATGTAAGCCATATCTTCATGGAGCTGGCTTTGTGTAGTGATGGAACAGGTTTGGGTATCCCAGTTCAATTGAAGGGAGATGTAATGATACCACATCCACAGACATCCTATACAATTGTGTCCCTCTAACTTTGTGGCAACAGTTTGGAGAAGAAACCAGCTATTCTTTTGGAGTGTGCAATAATTAGGGATGTAAATATGTCAAAGTAAGTAAGCACTGCAAACTTTTAGCCACCAGACCCAGCTTCCTCCTAGACAGTTAACATTCTTCACCAGAAGCCCAGATAGCTTTTGTGGCTTATTGGGAAAGGGTGGGGGTTTTATAGAGCATTGTTTTTCTATTACACACTCATATAAATACATGAACTACATAACATTTTACTGAATTTACTGAACTAGGTGGTTACACCATCACTGCGTGCTCTGTTGTATGAAGTGCGGCAGTGTGCGGATTTGGACAGAGCCATCATCTGTAATGTCGCTTTATTTGGAGATCCCGGAAGTGTGAGCGCCGCTACGCTACCGGGGCACAGGGAGGCTGGGAGCTGCAGTGCCTATTCGGACAGGAGCCGAATAATAGATCCGGCCATTTCAAGGAAAACGTGGAGATAAACGCAAACGGACATCCTCCTGCCACAGGTAAAGGCATTTCCTTTAATAGATAAATAAATAAAATCAAGCCTAAAAGAGTAGCAAGGTCTAGACCTGGCAGATAATGGAGCAGAGGGGAGGCGCGCGCACTTCATTCGGTATGTTGGTCAGGCAAAGGCAAGAAGACCCCAGAGATCAGACAGCTTTGAGTGATCATGTGTATCTTCTGTAGCCTTTTATGATTAGATTTATCATGCATTTTTCAAAATCATAGCTTGCTTGCATTTTCAATATCAATTTCAATATTTTGTGTGCTCTGATTATTGACTTGCATTAATTCCTTGATGGCAGAATACTTTATATCTGTCAGATATGTTTTCCTATTTTTCACAAATCTGCTCAAAAACATAATTCTATAAAGTAATGCATATACATGAAGGTGCATATCGTCTCTCTAATGTGTTTAAATTCATTTGAATAAGTTGCTGAATCTCACATGGTGTTTGTGGGATGAATTTTAGATGTGCATAGACCCCTGAAGATGAAATTATATCCCCCCCACCCCCACCCCCCAAAAAACCAAAAAGTAAACCAGGAAAATATTGGTAATGGAGGTCTGAGGGGTGAATTAGTTTTTATTCTTGCTCATTTTCTGATGAATCATTAGTTTTTAAGACCATTTAAATGCCTTAACAATCATATCTTTTTTTGTGCTGAAGTGTAGCATATAGTGTCTTGTCACTGTTACCCAGAAGAGAGACTGGGAATGGTGTCACTTTGTTTTATGAATCAACCAGTGTGTTAAGTGTATTAACAGTCTCAGCAAGAGCTCACAAATGTTGCAGGCTTGAAAGCTGAAATATGATGGAATAAATGAATGAATTATAAAATGCAACTATGCCTCCAAATGGATAGATCCATGCAGTGCTTTTCAAACCGTCTCTCTATGCTTCTTGAGATGTATTCATACTTGATGAATGAACAGTAAACACATTTTCAGTAGCTGTTCAGAACCATAGTGACTGCTTGGAGAGCGGGTACACTATTAGTTTACTGGGAAAATTAAATTTCTTTAACTTAGGAGCATAATATTTGATTTCCATGTCTTTTTTCCCCTTGCATCCATGAGGATAATACAGCTAGCTAGTTTGTACATACACAACTTCTCAAAAAAGCCAAAAAATGAACTTGTTCATACTCTGGAATTGTTACTTCAACCCAGCTGTGTCATTTTCAGCCTGTGGCTTGTACTAACTAACTGATGCTTTCGTAAGCTATGTAGGATTTTTATCTTTATTTAGCTTTAACTCAATTTAAACACAAACCTTTTCTTTTAACTTGCAACCTGTATTCCAGTGCAAGTTTATAACCAATAGCTTGGATCCTGATCTTTCTCACATGTCTAGTATACTTGTTCATGTTCTTGAACTTGAAACTGTGTGTTTGCTCTGCTATGGGTTTCTACTATCTCTGAAATAGTTCCTGAGGCCCAGGTCAGGCATTTGGCATGTCAGGGAGAATTCTCCAGAGACTTTACAGGATGACGTTTGCATTTCCACACCGGGTCACTATTAATTACTGCTGACGAATCTCTGAGAGCAAGAGACAAATCAGAGAGCTGAATATTTTAGACCAGAGCTCCTTAGACGCCTGTCATTAAATAATTTCACTATCGATAAAGTATCATTTTATAAGCATTATCCAACTGTTTAGACATTAGGCTCATTATTTAAAAGTTGTAAAGAATACACTTTATAAAAATTATTAGTAGTACGTTGACATTTTGTTGATTATTCATAAGCATACTTGACTTTGAGTTATTAAGTAACAAGTCGAAGAAAAAAAAATCGAATATACATCAAAATGAAATAATAAAAAAAAAGATTACAGATCCCTTGGCTTTATCTTTCACAGATCTATTGGGGTTCCCACTGTGAGGTCAGGTGGGCCCAGTTAAATTATTTCAGTACAGATTAATAAAGTAGTATAACTGTTTTCTCTTCATTGAATAAGCTTTGTCTGATATCACTCATACATCAGAACTGCCATTTTGTAAGAGTTCCCCCCAATTGATATGATTGCGCCTCGAGTCCATGACTTGACCCTGGTGGGGTTACATGATTACATTTCTTTCCTAATGAGAGGGACTGGAGAAGCATATTCTCTTTTTGGCCTCTGCTTCTTCTACACAAGTCTCTATATTGACTTGTTAAATGTGTTTTTGTTGCTATTGCTGTTTCCCATCAAACATGAATTATTTATTAGTGATACTAAAATATGACTCTGTTAAGCTCCACTTAACACTTTAGAGACGAACAACTACCTGAATTAAACTTGAATAAAGAGTCAATTGTAATGTAAGCTTAAAAATATAAAAGCTAATTATTCACTCTTTAATATCTGCAGTTGTTTTAATACAGTAAGAAAAAAAGACAAGGCAGATAAGACTATCTAAGTATGGAAAAGTACAATCTCTGAAAAATGAAAACGTGCACATTTAGCCATTGTAGCCTTCTCGATATTGGTTTGTTTGAATATGAAAAATGTCAATAAAGAATGAATTAATAAATAAATTTTAATAAGGCAAAAGGAAATTTTTTTGAAATCTCATTAATATTTGATAAATACATTATACAAAGAAAATATTCACAGTACAATAATAAAAAAAAAAAAGTGCTTTAAAACAATTGATCGTCTTCATCAGTGAACTGTAGCAATTTCCAGATCTTCTTCAAATACAAATTTTATGTTTAATTGTGTACGTTTTTTCAACTTAAGGAAAACTTGGGGTTAATTGTGGACACTTTCATTTTTTCACTATACAGCATTCAGCATTTTAGCTTTGAGTAAACACAGAGTAAATGTCTGATTTTGAAGATGCAGATATTAGAACATGTTGTAATATATACATTGAAAAAATTCCAAATTGTCTTCCTTTTCCAAACCCTTTATAATATCGATCATACCCATTTAAGCAGCTATGATAAATAGCTAATTAAAAAGTCATCTGAGTTCATGAAGCTTACCTTATATATGATTTTGTAGCTCATTTTCACAAAAAGGCTCAGAAGCAAAGTGTCATACAGGGTCATGTTTTGTCGTAGAACAGACACAGTGTTGTTCTGCACTCTGTATTGGCTTTGCTTTTTTAACATGTAATTGATTTGCCTGTTACATTCCTCCTGAGCAGCAAAGGTGTGGCTGTGTAAAAGATACTCCAGCCAGTATACACTAGTTTACTTCTTTTCCCAGTGTAATGCTTTAAAGACAAATATTTTAGCCCCCATGTATTTACTTGTAGTAGTATTTGCAGTGATTATTTTATGTGTGTACAGTTTGATGCTGTTACTCTCATGGATAGAGAATGAATGTGACTAACATTTGTATCTTTTTATAGGCTTCGATCGCTATGGAAGCACTAGTTGAGCGACTGGAACAGGCTGTGATTCGGCTCGAGGCGGTTTCAGCCAAGCTTCAGGGTTGCTCTGGGAGCTTGTCCAATGGCGAGATCAATGGATTTAATGGTACCATAATGAGCCTACATACATACTATACATTCAGTAACTAATGTTAGCAAAAGTGTTTCTCAGGGGGAGTCAGAAAACTGTGTGCTTTCGCTGCAAACTAATAGCTATTGAAACTATTGAGTCACTACATTATAAATATGACATTTAAACACTGAGATTTGGAAAACAAAAATAGTGAAGAGTCATGTGTGTTCACTGAAATGGTTGTGAGACAACATTTGATATTTAGCAAACACTTTTCGACAATAATGTATTGAGAGAACAGTAAGCTAATGCATTTTTAATCATGTTCTTTAGTTCATTTTTTGCTCCCGAAGGTATTGTATTTTCTATGTTACATTTTCTGGTGTAGTAACTGTGAGCTCTCTTCAATATCAAGGTGAATCTCAGTGCATGGATGCGTTTGACCATTTGCTGAAAGGCCCTCTGGCTGAATACTTGAAGAACAGCCAGATTATTGGAGGAGATGTGGCACAGCATGTATGTACAGGAGTTTGCCTATGTGTATATAAATGATTACAAAATATACTGTATGTCCACCAGTTTGAAGACACCTGATCATCATATTCTTATGTGCATCTAATGACATATTGAGCCCAGCGTTGAAAATGTTTTTCACTACTTTTTGTAGTGTGGCTGTGGGGGATTTGTGATCATTCAGACACAAGAGCATTATTGAGGTCAAGCAATGATGTTAGGTGAAGTGGTCTAGGGTCAGTCAGTGTTCCATTTCATCTTGAAAGTGTTCAGTGAGATTGAGGTCAAGGATCTGTTCAGGACACTCAAGTTCTTTTACACAAAAAAAAGTCTCAAACAATGTCTGCATGAAGCTCTCATGCTAAAACAGAGAGCATGAGAGCTAAAAAAAAAAACAGGATTAACGGCAGAGAACTAAGAAACAGGATTCTTAGTTACAGTAAAATTAAATTGTAATTTTCCTGCTTCTTCTACAGTTTGGGGAAAGAACACATATGGGTGTAATGGGTCAGTGTCCACAACATTTGGCTATGCAGGGTAAATTTATAGCTGTAATATATACAAATCATACAAAATCTATGATACCTATAGTATAGTCAACTGATCCAAATAAACACCACCAAGTTCATTTAACAGATTTAAACAAAGTTTTTCTTGAGGACTCGCCACTTCTACTCACAGCTTTGCTCTACTTGCATTTTACCCTTATGACATTTAGACATTTTTTCACTAAGCGACTTCCCAGGAAATCTGATCTGGAACTGAAATAATAAGGTGACAGTTTTATTAAATTGTGTCTCTGTTGTTATCATCAAACCTAAAGCTTTATTATGAATCATGACATTTAGAATGCTCTGAAAAACAACACAGTAGAAACTAACGTAACGAATCCATTCATTTATCTGTAGATGCCAAGCGCTGCTGTCTTAACTTTAATTTTTTTCTTCATATTTGGCCTAAAAAACCCCTGATTCTCGTTTATTTTTGCTGCTGTAGGTCTGCATTAGTGCATACATTTTTCTGCCTATTGTATATGTGTTCTTTGATGCCATGTGTAGGAAAGTACTGACAAAAGAATGAAAAACCTGTACATTGTAAACTATTATAATGGAGGACAGTTTTGAATTTCAGCTGTGAACATTGAAACACCTGGAAATGTTCAGGCACTTTTGAAATTGAAATTACAAGAGACTGTGTTTTGTCTCCCATGACTTCTGTGCCTTTGCCACAAAGGTGACATTTGCTAATTCTGCCCTCACATCAGTGCTAAATCATGGGTGGGAGTTTGTTTTTGTCCCGTACAGTCATTTCCTTTTACGGTGAAACAGGCCTCTGGGTTCCACCTCTCCATTTTCCCAAACATGCATCTTTGGATCTTTCCCAGTGTGTGCGTTTGCACGTGTGAGGGTGGGTGGGTGGGTGGGGGGGGTGTTATAAGGGGTGAATGTGTGTAGCACATAAGAAGACCTTGCATAAATTGTAGGTAATGCAGCTTCGAATGTATACAGAAATGTGGTTAATGTTTTAGTTAACATTCCTTATTTCTGAAAGATGTCTGTGTGAATCACCATTTGATTTATAGGTTTGTATTGGGTTTAGCATACTTCTGTTAAACTCTGCCTTGGAGATTATACAGTACATCATTTTGTAGTTTGCAGTTCTTCACACATGTCTTTTGGGTGTTTAAATGTGTGTTTTTATTCAACAGGCTGAGATGGTACACAATGCCCTGCAGGTACAGAAGATTTTCCTTAAACTGGCCTCCACACACCAAGAGCCTTCACAAGTAAGCCTAAATATTAATGGTTATGAACTCTATGCTAGCATTTTATGTAGAATATTTTCTCATATTGAAGAGAGTAACATTTGAATCTACCTGAAACCCACATGATTAGTAGTCTAATGTGGTGGCAATAATGGAGACAGTAAATTGACCGCTTTACTGTGCGCTCTCACAGCAGCAGTCCACATGCTAATGAGGATGACTTACTTATAAAAAAACTACCACTCAAACTCACACTCATTTGCCAGTTTATAATGTATGTTTACCCACTGCTTCAATTCTCTGGTCATGTTTATCAGTTGGATAGGTAATTATTTGGGTGGTGGCAATCCATTTTAGCACAAGTTTACCTCATAAAAGGGCCAATAAATGTATAAGCTCATTCGAACATGCAAAATTCCATGCAGACAATACCCTAAGGTCAGAAATGCACTGGGAACTGTGGGAACTGTGAGGTGGCTGTAAGAATTGTAGATAAAAATGTTTCCAAAACCACTGAAAAAGGAACTGACAAAGCTGCAATGACAAGCAATATAAACAATAAATCTCATTTACAAAAACCAATACATGAGCTGAAGATTGTATTGGCTGCTTTTAAAGGACATCCAGGACTGGTGAATGGCCCTGAGTATTTATTTTACCTGGACCCTTTCACTGTGACCATAGTTATCAGGCATGCTTATCAGTAATGCCAATCAAATGTTACATAATCAGTTGTGCATGTGAATTACACACATTCTTCAAGCCCTACAGATACTTATCTAGACATTGAAGGTTACAATGCCTTTGAGTGAGATTTTGTCCCGGTTTATTCTACTGTAAAGAACTCTTTTCCATATGGTTCGGAGCTTATGTAGTCATCCACGCGACATTGGTGTCTGTGTACACAGGGATTACTTCCCCTGTTTAAAAGAACGCCAATGCAACACATTCCCAATGCTTCAGACGGCAGCCCCGAGGGGAAGTCTGACGGCCAGTCTGATGTCATTCTATTGGACTTTGGTTTGTGTCGTCCGTGGGAAGTGTTAGCTCAGAGCTAATTGATGTTTTTTGTCATTATGCTTACTTCCTTTTTTTTTTTTTTTTAAGACTTAAAGTTGCCAAATGATAATATTAATCAAGACAGAACATTTGTCTCAGTAACTCCTGAAAAGCTGTATGTCATAAATATTGAAACAATTTTACACAGCAGATGATTTAAAACTACATCCAACATTTTTTAGAAAGAATAAATCTAAAGCACCTTTTTCTGCATGACAAAATTGTTGTCAGTGTATTTATGACTGAAGAGCCTGTTACTCACTGCTCCCAGACACACACATCCACCACATATCATCTACATACATATATGTATATAAAGACCACTAATGAAAATGCTTCCATTTTGCTTCTGTATTACAAATTCTATTATCAGCAGTAGTTTGGTTTGTCCTCCTTTAATAACAGCATTCACTTACATTTACACTGGAATGGGGTTTGTGTAAAACCTGACAGACCATGTTGGTTCAAATCCAGCAGTGTTGTCTAAACATGTGCTCCAAAAAAAGGGATAAGTCTCAGGGAACATCTGGCCTTTTGTACATAGCAGTTAAATTGATCAATATATTTGTTTAACTTTAATTATTGACCTAGACATAGTGCAGAATCTTGAATATCCAAGATATTGAATCGTTTCCTTTCTTTAAAAATCGTTTATATTTTTAAACTGTTTATCCCATTTTAAATTCCTATTTTAAATTCAGTTTTTAATGTGGCTTCAGACATTCGGACCTTTTGATAGTTTGAGTGTGTTTTAAAATGTTGTAACTGCCTAGGATTAGGTGGTGTCTAAGATGTGGGGTTGATCTGTATCAGTTCCTCTAGGGCTTTAAATTGACTCTAAAGAATATTTTTCCACGAATATTACCACACTACCGCAAGCTCTACCTCCCAACAAAAATGTGTATTCCACAAATAGAAATCTAAGACACCAGCTGAAATCAATCAGTAATTAGAAAGCAGTCCTGCCCCAGTCCTGCCCTCAGCTGGTTCAGTCCCAACTATATAATAGGTGTCCCATTACCAATATTGTCACACAAGAAACATCACATGATGAGTAAAAGCAAAGAGCTCACTTAAGACCTTTGCAGACTTATTGTTGCAAAACATACTGATTGGTGTTGGTTACAGAAGGATTTCTAAACTTCTGAATGTTCCAGTGAGCACTGTTGGGGCCATAATCCGGACATGGAAAGAACATCATTTCACCATAACCGGTCATGACCAGGTGCTTCTTGCAAGATGTCTGACAGAGGAGTAAAAATAATTTCAGAAGAGTTGTCCAAGAGCCAAGGACCACTTATACAGAGCTTCAGAAAGACCTGAAATCAGCAGGTACATTTGTTTCAAAGAAAACAATAAGTACTGCACCCAACATTTGGACAAAGCTGTGAAATACTGGGAGAATAAAGTCTTGTCAGATGTGACCAAAATTGAACTCTTTGGATGCCATAATACACACTATGTTTGAAGGACAAACGGCACTGAACATTTCCACAAAAACAGCATACCAATAGTGAAGTTTGGAGGTGGGAGCATCATGGTGTGGGGCTGTTTTTCAGCATACGGTACTGGCAAACTTTGAAGGATATTTGAAGGAAGGATGAATGGAAAAATGTACTGAGACTTTCTTGATAGAAAATCTGCTGCCATTTACCAGGATGATGAAGACGAAATGAGCGTGGACATTTCAGCAAGACAACGATCCCAAACACATAGCCAAGGAAACCTTGGTTTGAGAGAACAAAAATTAAAGCTGCTAAAATGGCCCAGCCAATCACCTGACTTGAATCCAATTGAACATCTATGGAAAGAACTAAAGATCAGAGTTCATAGAAGAGGCCTATGGAACCTACAGGTTTTTAAGAATGTTTGTGTAGAAGAATGGGCCAAAATCACACCTGACCAATGCATGCAGCTAGTTTCTCCATACAGGAGGCGTCATGAAGCCGTCATTACCAACAAAGGCTTTTGTACAGAGTATTAAATACATTATATATATATATATATATATATGTGTATATATATATATATATGTGTGTGTATGTATATCATATGCATGTATATGTGTTGTTAACAAGCTATTTGTTAGTTTTGAAAGTAGCTCGGTGCTAGCATTAAATAGCATCTATTTAATTTAGCCGTGATTGAAAAATGGCGACACACACACAGCATGTTTTTTTCAGTAATAATACATTTGGCTAGTGACCAGCTACTAATTTTGGAAAGCAAGTAGCCAGTCACAGGGGAGCTACAAAGATAATTTTAAACTCTGATTCCCACAGACCTGAATGGAAAAAAATACTCTGAATTTGATGTGCCCAAAAAACACTTGGGAGTGAACTGTGCTCCGTAGAATACCCAAAGCCGCATACGTCCACTATGTGTGTGATATATTTCTGTTTTATATTTTTTACTGCCCTAGTCCATAAATTTAAATAGTATCTCTTCAACCACATGCGCGCACACACACACACACACACACACACACACACACAGTCTAGTGTTCAAATCATGCTAACATTGTGATTCTGCTGGAAAGCACCAAGCCCCCCCCCCTCTCTCTCTCTCTCTCTCTCTCTCTTTCTCTCTCTGTGTGTTTGTGTGTGGGGCTGAGGTTGCATTCTGTGGCTTTTTATGGTCATGTTCTATATTTGAGCTGCTGTGTGTCCGTGGCCTTGGTCAAGTGACGGGCCTGTCAGTGGATGCTGAAGAGTGTTTGTATGGGCCACATTTTAGCGAGCACAGCTGTTACTCTTTATAATTCCCTCACAGGCTTCCTAATGGAACTGATACGATCTCAAGCCCCCTCAGTCAAGGAGTTAATTTTAAGTTAACATCAAGGTCATTTGTGTTGTTAAAGATGCAGTTTGTAATGTGTGAAAGTGGGTCTAGAAAAACTAGAATTGGAATTCTCAATGTCGTCATTCAAACATGCCTACCTAGCTTCCTCTCTTCAGAATCGCAAATAAAAGATATCTACAATATATTTACTCCCATCTGAGTTTTTTAAAGCAAACTTTGGGGAGCACTTTTAGAAGAAGGTGTTTGTAGAAGATAAAGGATAGTCAATATTGTTTTTTTTCCCTTTTCACTACCTGCAATAGACATATAATCAATAAGTTAAGAATAAAACATTTACAAAGTATTTCTGGAAAATGATTCTTGAAAAATAATAATTGTTCTATAAAAGCCCACTGTTTGGAAGACCTGAAGAACAGTGACTTTTTTTTTTATTTTTTTATTTTTTATTTTTATTTTTTAAAGAATGATAGAAAGAATGACATTTGATTTTAGTTAGAAGTGATAATGGAGATAATTTTAAAAGTTCTATGGAATATAATCTTAATTTTATCACATATTATGGTAGCTACAAAAATTCCTTTCATCACTTTCTTTTTCTTTCTCTCTTGAAATGGATAATGGAAAAGTAATAGTAGTCTATGTTCCTAAGATGTGTAAAAGCTCTACTGCAGCTTTAAAGACACCAAGATTCATACAGTTTTAAAAACTTCAGGTCGTGTTAGTATAGGCTATATGGAATTGTTAATTTAGACACAATAGTGCTTTGGAAACAGTGTTAATTTAATGTATTCAGCCAGAACTATTGTCATACACTAATAATCTACAGCCTCTGAGTGATCTAAATCAAGTGCAAAAAGTGGTGGTGTGTGTAATACAAAAATTAAGAATTTTAATTAATATCCAGGGAATAAACCAATCATAGTCATGCAGGCTGTTTATTCATTTTTCCCTTCTACTGAAATTGGTAGAAGAGGAAATGTCCACACTGATGTAGCAAAAGGAAAAGACGAATGGCTCAAGCTATGGATTATTACTTACTCCTTTTTTTCCACACTTGGTTTCTTGAAGTTGCAGCTTCGATCTTTGATACTCTGAGAAGCTCCTGGTATTATTTGTATGCTCCATTTTGAATATTTACATAGCTTCTACCGATTCTGATTTAATAACAAACGTAATGTCCTTGTGGAGTTTGAAAGGTCTCTCTCAATGTTCAGAAATGAGAGTCATGCACATGCTGTTTGGTGAAGAAACCCTGCTGCATGCTTTTATTTATCAGTATACGCCTTCACAAAACAACAGCTAAACCAATAGCTATAGTAACATACTGTAGTTTAGGAAAATATAGTATTTGTCTTTGGGAGCACCATTGTTGCATTTATTCATGCTTACGTATGTTGCAAAATGTTTATTCACAAATAGTGTATACATAAAAAAAACCTGGGAAAATACTGCTTTTGTGATATGATAAACATTGTAAAATCCAGTTACTGTGTAGCTGTTAAAGTAAAATAAATGGATGGTTGATATAGCAACAACTCAAACACATGCAGCAATACACAATACAGCACATAGATATTAGATATTATAAAAGAAACATTGTGTTCTTGTCCTCTCTATTATGCTGAGGTGGACTTTAAACATTGGGGCTGTGCAAAGCCTTACAAGGCCATTGGGATCTCCCTATGCACAGCTGGAATGCTGGATATGAGGGAACTGCTGCTGTCTGGACGATACACTGGAAAAGCGCTCCCTCTCTTAGAAGCTCATTCAGGATCTGTTCGATTCGCTTCATCATTTTTTGTTTGCTTTGGCAATGAAAGTGCAATGCTCCATAATGTTATTTAACTGTTCCAAATAGTGGCCAAATAGTTTTCATCATTTCTTCACATGCTTTTTTTTAATGATTTGTTTAAGAATTGTGTATGTGTGTTCTTCTTTAATCAGACAGAGCTGGCAGATCTGCTCAGACCCATTTCAGAGCAGATTGGGCAGATCCAGAATTTCAGAGAGAAAAACCGGGGCAGTCATCTGTTTAACCACCTGTCTGCTGTCAGTGAGAGCATTCCTGCCCTGGGATGGGTGGCAGTGGTGAGTGGCACTAGTATGTTCTGTGACACTATACACAAGCGTGTTAGATTTGAGTTGGGATTGTGTGTGAAAATAATCAATCTTACCTCTGAGTAAAGTCTTGGATATTAGGTTCTCGCTATTATTCCTCTAATCTAGTCATTTTTAATTCCTACTCATTAGCTGAATCTATCGAATTACACAACAATTAATAATCTGTTGACACGCTATCAGTTAAATATTCCCACTCTGACCCTGGACAATTATTGTAACTTGTGGTTAATTCACCCCAGGCTTTTAGAACGCATTAAGCTTGCTACCACATCACACTGCTGCTTTAGCAACATCATAACACAGCGAAATGCACTTGGCGGAGGGCGCTAACTTTACACTTGGCATATAGCTCTGTAGCTCACAGATACCTTTGATTGCTTAGTGTTCTAAGCAGATTTAGCAAGAAAGGTTATATAGAATTAAAGAAGGGTTAGGCAATAAATCTCATTGAGATTATTATATCACAAATGTAAGTTTATTTAAGCCTAGAGTTTTAGATTAGAGCTGTTCAAATTATGTTAGTATATTTAAAATTATTTCTATATACTTTTCAACAATTCAATTAAAAAAAATAAAAAAATCCACCTTGAGCAAAAAAATCCAGATTGCAAATGAACGAAATCCTCTCCAGTATGTTCACCAAGCTTGGGAAGTCTGCAAAAATATGGTTCATTTTTATTTTTTTTTTTTACAACATGCCAAAGGCATCTTGGGAGCTGTGCAGTTTTAGTCTGCATGGACTTTGGGGAGGATCATTGAAGATTTTTTTTGCTGGAAGGATAATAAGAACTGTTCATCTGCAGCTTTAGAAGTAGTCATGGCCTTGTCATCTCGCTCACATTAATTTTTCTTAGCCTTTTAAGGTTGCTGAATCACAAAAGAATGCATTATTTCCACATCCGCTTCAGTGTTCAGTGTTCATGCAATCAAATGACAAGACTATTGATCAATATTTACAGTAGACTGAAATATCTGTGCGTGGCTTCTCTTCTGAGTATTTTATTTCACCTAATCCTTTTTACTGACTTACTGCACCGTGTATGATCTGGACTCTGTCAAGTCCATCTGTTGCTATACTACTCTCCCGAAAGATGTGTATATTAGCTAATCAAAACTTCTTATGTCCTCATGATATAGTTTACACTAGTCTGCAGCTGTGCCAGTGGTGTAAACCTTTTACACTTTTGCCTCATAAATGCCCTTCTGTGTCTGAGCTGGGACACTATTACTGATTACACATATTACTGATTCCTTTTTTCAGTGCTTAGTATTTACAGTACTAGATCTTTTAACAACTTAGAAGCACATAACAATGCTGTTATCTGTTATCTGTTAAGAATCAGAAACCAGGTCCCTACGTGAAGGAGATGAACGATGCCGCTATATTCTACACCAACAGAGTCCTGAAAGACTACAAAGACATGTAAGTTTTCACTGGATTATAAAACACATTATAAGCATTTGATGGATGTTGCAAAGTTTGCAGGTCGCATTTATGAATTTCTTATTAAATATTAGACACCAAAACAGCACCATAAATGTCAGTCTGAACTAAGCTGTATGATGCCTAACATACACTATATTGCCAAAGGTATTGGGTCACTGGTTATAAGTATGGTATGTGATTTTTGAGCATTGCATTCCACATTTTGTCCCAATTTGCTCTAATGATTTCTTCCACTCTTCTGGGAAGATGTTCCACTAGATTTTGGAGTGTGCTTATGGATATTTGTGTTCATCAGCCACAAGGGTGTTACGAAAGGCAGGTACTGATGTAAGTGAGGAGACCTGGGGTGCAATCAGCATTCACATTCATCCCAAAGGTGTTCTTTAGGGATGAGATCAGAGCTCTTTAGCAGGTCACTCAAGATCTTTCTCTCCAAAGCATTTAAACCGTATCTTCAAGGAGCTCACTTTGTGCACAGGGGCATTGCCATGCTGGAACAGGTTTGGGTTTCCAAGGTCAAGTGAATGCAAAATTGAATTATAGTGCATCTAAAGACAAAAATTGGTACAATTGAGTGCCTCCAGCTTTGTGTGTATAACATATAGCAGGAAAGGTCAGGTGACCCAATAATTTTGGAAAAATAGTTTATCTCAAATATAAAGATGAATGAATTAAGATTGTAGGAAAGGATTCCCATTCTGTTGTATTTCCACGCTTCACCACTAGAGGCAGACATACAGTTTACCAAATGATAAGTTATTTCTGACAAAACTGTGCCGTTCTCCATCAAGAGTATAAAAGGCCAGAACACTGAGCCGAAAAGCAGCTAGCAATTGACAGCAAGAATCACACATGATTTTAAACCCATTAAAGCTTGAATGTTCTGAATCCTGTACCATGTTTTTACTGACGTGCTGGAACGAGTACAATCTCCTGATCAGCGCACACCAGATAGTGAAACTCCCTTACAATTGGTCCTTCGAGCTAGATAGAACCTTCCTAACAAAGATAATGATAATAAATCAAACCTATAATAATGGTGACTGCAGTCCTACATTTTGTAAACCTTTTAATATGTATATCTAAAATAAATGTAGTAAAAGAAATAATGAAACGATTAAGTTCTAAAGCCTGAATCTGATTTATAAGAGTAATATTGTGTATATATTGGTTCGGTTGTAGTGACCCTTGCCATGTGGAGTGGGTTCGCTCTTACCTGAGTATCTGGACTGACCTGCAGGCTTTTATTAAACAACACCACACCACTGGACTCGTCTGGAGCAAGACAGTGAGTAGGAATTTCACACTGAAACTTTCAGAAATATTTGAATGAAAAAAGTCTCTTTTCCCATCATTTTCAACAGTATGAAAATTAGAGGAACCATTACAAGAATCTGTCATAAAATGTTTTTCTTTTAGCATGGCGTTTTTAATGAGGATTAGTTTGAACATAGAAAAGATTTTTTTCCCATTTTTAGTCATGAAGAGACTGCTTTAGAGAGATGATCTGAGCTGTGATAGCCTCCTGGTTGTATGGAACTCTCCCCAAAAGATCTGACACATCTGGGAGTACTTCTTCCGAGGGGTTATTCCATTTCACCTCTCTTTCTCTTCCTATATTCTCGTTTTAGTGTGTGCTCTGTACTTCAGTGTTTTTAGATAAAAGACCATTAGGTTGGATCCGGTTTTATTAGTTGTTCTGTTCATTCAGAGTTTGCCCTAAAAAGGATGCAGGAAATTTTGAGCAGAGTCTGCTTCATTTTATGTTTACACTTGTGTTTATTTTACATTCTGTCTTAAATGGTCAGAAAGCTCAGAGCAAATAAATGTCCAGACTGTTTACAACTGATATCTGCTGAACATATCATTCCAGAGGCACAAAATTTATATGTACAATACAGAGACCTGGTCTCCCTTTTTTCATATATATATATACACACACACACACACACACACATATATATATATATATATATATATATATATATATATATGTATGTATGTCTGTGTGTATATATATTTCTGTTTTTACTTTTCTAGTTTCTGGCTAGAAATGTTATATATGTGATTTTTGAATAGATGGAAAGCACAAACTCTGCACAGAATACGCTAGAAGAATGTGGGAGTTTAGAAAGGTTTAGAAAATGTCAACTGACATCTAAATATATTGAGTTTTGGAATTGGCTGTATTGCCACATCTGTTTTTAAGAGACACCATGGTTCCTTTCGGCAGATTGGGCAACCATGCTACGGACGAAATGCGATCACGAGTGGTCAGTGGAGACGAATTTGTGGCACATGAAAACACCATGGATGAACAGCTATCCTTCTCAGCTGACTGAGTGCGATCAGATCCCCCGAGTCGAATGTTAATACCCGAGTCTGAACAGGGCCTTTTGAGTTTTTGTTCCTGTTTGTCATCTGTGATGAGATGATGTGAGGGAAGTGTGCATGTTTTAGGGGGGGAGTGAATAAGTGTGTGTGGTGGTTGGAAACTTGAGAACTTGCAGTAGCTGTGTGTGTCAGCTGTCTCTTGCTGTGAAGGGTTAGAGTGTGATGGAGTGTGTGCTGCAGACAGGTGGCTCTCAGAGTCTCTTTGAAAGGGTTTTACCAAAGAAATACATCCAACAAAAGCCCACTGTGTGTTTAGATCACCCACCTGTTCCCATACATACGCCTTGGGTAATTTAAACTCTCCCATCATATAATCAACACTTTACCACAATCATAATATTAACTGCCATCCTTATGTATGTTTGCAGGCTACAATGTGTGCACATAAACTCCCAGTCTCTTACCTGTACTTGTGGACTTGTTGACCTTGATACATTTAAATATTGACCCTTTTGGCATCATAGGTTAAGGTTCAACCGGCGAACTCATTCTGAACCTGCAACTCTGCACAACTATCTGGAGTGACGGCAGCGTGTGAGCTTGTTTATATTGGAAAAGAAAAGACGTGTGTGTAGCAGTTGTTGTCGTGTAAGCGTTGAAGAGGGGATTGTGCGCAACTGTCAATGGCAGCTGTGCTGACACAGGAAAAAGGCTTAATTGTGCCTCATTGAACACAGTGACCAACTGCTTCACGTTCATCTGTTTGTACAGATTTGCTGTTTAAGCTACTGTCTATACATTTAATCCACAATGCATAATGTGCCAGATTTATTTTTCGAGGTTCCTGGTCTTCCGGTTTCATATACTAAAAACAAGGGAATATTGTTTCTCTTCAAAATAGATTTCTCTGCTTATACTAAATTAAATGTAAGTGAGGATAAAGTCTCTAAAACGGCTCTAAAGTCTGAAAACAAGTATCTAAATCTATAGTATTAAATAAAGGAGATTAAAGTGTTCAGGTGTAGCATCATACAGCTGCTGTCAAACAGTACCAGTGTCCTGGGTTTGAGCCTGAGCTCAGGTGTGTGGGGTTCAATCAGGACTTTATTCCATTAAGATACACAGTCAGATCATTTTGGTTGTACAGAAACAAATTGTGTTAATATGTTAACTCAGTTTATTCACATGGGACCAGTGTACACATCTGAATAATGTCAATTCAATGAACTTTTCAAAACAATTCTACATTTGATTTTCTTAACGTCCTTATGTTCAGGTTTGCAGTTTATTACATGCTTCATTCTCATTAGAGTTTAATGCAGAAAACAAGGGAATGTCCAAAGGCAACAGTTCAGTGTGTTGAGTCAATATTTCCTCTGTTACAAAACATAAAAGCTGAAGCATTATTGAGTTCCTTTAAGTGTTCTAGACTTACCAGATCTGTCTTGTATATGTAGTGTGTATCTATATGTAAAGTACATCTTGGGATTTCCCAAGCTTTTACACTTTAGTTGCAATCTTAATCGATTTCCCCCCCAGTGTCCGACAGGGGCATCACATATTCTCATGGAGCAATTTAGAGTAGGAATGTGCATTGTGGCACATGATAAGCTGGTTTCCCATTCCAAAGTGTATTCCCATTTTACTACCAGTGTTCTTATCAGCGACTCCGGCTCCACCACCTTCATGATCAGGATCGAAATGTCACGTTGACTCGACTTGATTTGCCTTGATAAAGTGGATACTGAAGATAAATGTTTGTGTATCACAGAAAGGTTTTTGCCTTTTGTCTCCCAAATGCACACAACACATCAGACAGAGCTACAGAATGATACGATGACCCCAGTATTAAACATCTCTCCACAAAAAGGACTACTCACAATATAAAGGATTATAATAGAATTATAGATTTTTTCCACTGTAAACAAATTAAAAATTACAAATGGACACAAAAACCAACATGTACTTGCTTGCATGTTTATTTATTACACCAGTATTTGAGCCAGGAGGACTCTTTTATTACTATTGCTATTACTATTATTGTGACTTAAATTAATAAATCTAGATAGATTGTAATAAATCGAAATAAACATATGATGCAAATTAAATATAACATTTTAACTTTAAATATTTTGTAGTTTTAGCTACAGCAGTGATAGTAGCATTACTTGTGAATTATTGTAACAGTGCCTGGACCTGAGTTTCACATTTAGGGCAGAGTTACCATCCAAAGTGTTGCTCTATACGCCACCTACAGGCACATCAACGTGTAGCAGTTTCACATTGTGTGCCAGGGAGATTTCCAAAGCCTATTCTCTTCACCGCATGTTTTTACTGTTTATAGTTTGTCAAGTCGAAGCTATTTCTATAGCGCTTTTCACAACAGACATTGTCTCAAAGCAGCTTTAAATAATTTTAAGAGTTAAGGTGAACTGTGTATTTATCCCTGATGAGCAGCCATGGTGACTTTGGTAAGGAAAAACTCCCTTAGATGTTATGAGGAAGAAACCTTGAGAGGAACCAGACTCAAAAGGGGAACCCATCCTCATTTAAATGACTTCAAGAATCTGTTAAGCTTAGAATCCATTACTAAGCTTGTAGGCATTTTTTTGTTAAGTACACAAGTTGCAGTATAAAATTCCTAGGAAATATCCAGTTCTGAAAATATTCACTTTAGTATTTCTCAGTAGCTAATTGCAGTGTTTTTACAGGTTCCTGTAGCTCCTTCGTCCCTGTTTATATCTGAACCTACTGCTCCTTGCTCTCCACCTCCACCTCCACCTCCATTCACAGACGAAGGTCCAAAACCTGACAACAGTGCTGTGCAGCGTTCAGCTCTGTTCGCCCAGCTCAACCAGGGAATGGCCATCACTAAAGGTGTGCAGGAGAGGAGCTCATTTGTGTGTAAAGTTTGTGTCTACATATGTTTGCCAGCGTACACTGCCATTTATCTTACGTGATGCCGTTTATCTTACATATAATACATATTCCATTCCTGAAAACGGCATTCCGAAATCTAGTAAAGGAACGTTTTATAATAAAACGTTCCTTTGATGGAATTGTTTTGTCTTTTAGGATTGAAGCATGTGGGTGATGAGCAGAAAACCCACAAGAACCCTAATCTTCGCTCTCAAGGTGGAACAAGCCAGGCTTCTCCTTCGAAAGCTTCCAGCTCATCTAATCCTATACCAGCTAAGAAAAGATCTCCAGTTCTGGAACTGGAGGGAAAGAAGTGGAGAGTGGCAAGTCCAGTTTGCTTTTTGGATTTCATAAAATCTGTAATGATGGACGCTGATTAGAGGTTGTGGAAGAGGTTTTTGTTGCTAGTTATTTAGACAATAATGGCTGTAAGTTCCTTTCAGAGGACAGTACAAGTACAGCTGCACATTGGCTACTCTAAAATATGTCCAAGTTTCAATTCTACAGTATCGTCTTTTATGAAAATTCTACAATGGTTGCTGAAATGTGAGGGGTGTACTTACTTCTGTACATGTACATGGTACCAGTGCTCATTAATGAATATTTAATTTAGCCAATAATGTACTTAATTTGGAGCTTCTGGTGATAATTTCCAATTCTACTGTTGGTGATTGATTGTGTTTATGTGTGTCTGGCCTTCAGGAGCATCAGGAACAGGTGCATGATCTGGTAATAGAAGAAACAGAGCTGAAACAGGTGGTCTATGTCTTTAGCTGCAACAACTCCACACTCCAGATTAAAGGCAAAGTCAACTCCATTATAGTGGGTGAGTGAAGCTCTTTTACATTACTCTGTTCCACTTTACTCCTATTCAGTAACCCCAGCTCTCTGCATGTCGACCTGAATGCCTCATACTCCTGGTCTTTCAACTTTGATTTCTCTGTGTGTGTGTGTGTGTAGACAACTGCAAGAAGCTTGGCCTTGTGTTTGAGAATGTGGTTGGCATTTTTGAAATCATCAACTCCAGAGACATTCGGCTCCAGGTCAGAATCCACCACTTTTATGTATCATTATTTAAAGTACTACAGCTAGTCTATACAGCTCGAAATGTTCTATGGTCATCTGGCTGCACATGCTTCATGGAGCCTTCACCTTTTCTGTGCAACATGGAAGAGCAGCCTGATGGATGGGAATTGAGTTTGACTACAGTATTAGTCAAATGTTTGGACACACCTTCTCCTTCAGGGTTTTTTTTAATTTTTTTAATTTTTTATTTTCAACATTGTACATTAATACTGAAGACATCCAAACTATGAAAGAACATTTATGGAATTATGTAGGAAACAAAAACCTGTTTAATAAGAATAAACCCGAATATGTTTTTGGATTCTTCAAATTGAAGCCACCCTTTGCTTTGCACACTCTTGGCATTCTCATGGTCATCCTTGTGAGGTAATCGCCTGGAATGGTTTTACACCAATCTTCAGAAGTTCTCAGAGATTCCCCCAATCATCCCAAACCACCTCAACCGGATCAAGATGGGGTGATTGTGGAGCGCAGGTCATATGATGCAGGTTCTTTCATAGATAGATGTCTTCAGCATTAATGTACTAATAAAAAAAAAAAATAAAGACACTGATGGAGAAGGTGTGTCCAACCTTTTTACTGGTATTGTATGTTGGGGAAAACATTTGGGGGAAAAATGCTAAAATATTTGTGCCTTCCATTAAGGTTTATGTTTTGCAGATGTTTGTAAAAACACAATGGGAAGAAAACAGACGTCTAAATAAAATTCTGAATATACTGTATAAAGTCAGATGGTGGCATTGGTAAAAAGGTCTCCGAATGTGATGGTCTTTCACCTAGGTGTTGGGAAAAGTGCCCACTATCTCGGTAAATAAGACAGAGGGATGCCACATCTACCTGAGTAAGGAGTCTCTCAACTGTGAGATTGTCAGTGCCAAGAGTTCAGAAATGAACATCCTGGTTCCTCAGGAAGATGACGATTATGTGAGTAAACACTTTTATATTCACTTTCACTTGTTCGCTTCATTGGCATGTTTGGAATGAATCGGCTACACAGCTTTTGAATGAAGTCCCGGTTCTACTTTCTGTATTAACAGCGAGAGTTTCCTGTGCCGGAGCAGTTTAAGACCGTTTGGGACGGGTCCAAGCTGGTGACGGAGCCATCTGAGATTACTGGCTGATTCGACAGAGTTGTTTTCATTTCCACATCTCTGCTGGTAGCCTCATTATATGTACCTCTCTCTGCACTCTCAGTACAAGCTTTTAGACACATTTGTCTGATTCCTGAATTACAGTTAGTGCCAGCTCATTACAGTTAGTTAGTGACAGCTAATCTACGTAGTTCACTTCAATATATCCAATATCATGATAAAGGTTCAAATGTAACAATAATAATCAATAATAGCTGTATTCTTTCTTATATAGAGAAATATATTTCTTTTTTTTTGTCACATTTCAACATCATGTTGTTATAAAGTTGATTAAATCTGCCCCTGTCCAGACAAAGTCCAAATCTGTTCTGAAATATTAAGGCACTTTGGATTTTCATGCTCAGTTCTGCCCCCTTCTTTTTTTTTTTTTTTTTTTTTTCTGTTGGGAGTGTTTAAATTTTTTTTTTTCTTCCCTGTGAGTTTTTACACCAAGTTTTAATAAGAAATCAGAAGTTTTTCAACTCGATTGAGACCAGAATTTTAATCGGGGGGAAAAAACAAAACAAAAATGCAAATAAGACTGAATATAAAATACTTGGTGAATGTGAAAATCTGGCATTTGGTGTGTGCCTCAAGGATGACTTTTTTTTTGTTTTATATCTTATTTTATTTTTTATTTTAACATTTTTGTTATATGTAATTTAACATGTTTTTTTTTCAGTCAGCATAGTGTTTCATACAATGGTGTTCTGTATAATGTAGTCAGCCTGTGCCATCATAATCATACACTTAAACAATATAACCATGTCATAACCAACACTACATAATATAAATATAAGATATAAGAAAATTCAGTTGCTCACTGCAGAAATTTCTTTTCTTGATGATATCTGAGCTGCATATTATAAACACTCGATCTTGCTGTGTGAATTACAGTATTTAAGGTTTCACTGGGGTTCATTTCTTTGACCGACAAATTGATTTTAAGTTTGAACAGCTGACATTAAAAGCACAACAGAGGACCTCTAACAGTCTGGGATTTGAACTCATTGATGGTCAATGTGTCAAAGTGATGTTTATTATTTGATATTACCTCTCGACTTCCACAGGAGAGTTCTGGAAAGTCCAGCGTTCTTAATATGGCTATTTAAAGACGCATTAAGCAATGCATAATCTTAACTTACAGCATTTTTTTTTTTTTTTACAAATATTGTTTTTGTCTGTTAATTGGGGCCATTCCATATTTGTCTTGTATTTGAAATCCTGTATGATCATTACACTCAAATATCACCAACCACGTTTTCCTCATTACAGGGTGATAAAGTGCACACGTCAGACTGTCGAGAATTACAATACATAAATGCACGTGAACGATGTTTAAAAATTGTATGCATTTTGTAGACCAACTTCGCCAGCATAAATATAATGTTCTTCTAGATGTGACTTGTAGAACGTTTGCTGCTCAGCTTTAAAAATATATAAAAATGTACTTAACCATTTGTCAAAACCATGTGTACTAGTATTAACTAATCTAAAACATATTCAATGTTAAATATATTTCTTTTGTTCCCACTATAGAATTTTTGGACAAATCCACATATAAAACGGCAAATGTCCCACAATACAGTATGTGGTTTATTTATTGTGATTCTATTCAAAAAACAGTCAGTAGTATGTCTAAATCAGCGTGTTTATACTCTGCTTCCAACATCTGCTTACACAAATAATAACATTTCAATCACTTTAATAATCACTTTGAGTTTTTTCAGCAAGTTAAGCAATAAAACCGCACACGTCTGTTCTCTTGGAGGAGGTCAAGTAACTTATTCAACACTTTAAACTTAAATGGTAAAATATAAAATGAGTAAATGAAGCACTCAGTTTAGATTCAACTCAATTTATGCACATTTATTTAGAAAACACTGGTACTAGTGCCATCTGCTGGTCAAAAAAATTGTTGGCCATCAACAGCACAGTATGTACACTGTATGAGCAAAAGTATTGGGACACCCGAGTTTTCAAGCCACATATGGCTCTTCCCCAATCTATTAGCACAAAGCTGGAGGCACACAACTGTATAGGATGTCTTTGGATGTGGTAAAATAGTCTTGTCCCTTCACTTCAACTAAGAGACCACTGTGCACAATGCAAGCTTCCATGGATGGTCTTAAGTCCTGCTATAGAGCTCTGACCTCCAACCCTATTCAACATCTTTGAGATGAATTGGAGCCGGACTTTACTGTGAGCACAAATCTCCACAAGCACACTCCAAATCTAGTGGAAAATCTTCCTCGAATTGTGGAGGTTATAAGAGCAAGTGGAGACTCAATGTGGAATGAGATGTACAAACAGCACATAAGAACATTATAGTCAGGTGTCCACAAACTTTTGTCCATATAGTGTGTATAAACATACAATAAACCGACACACAATAACGAAAACAATCACAACAAATATAATTTTACAAAAGTACAATATTTCAAGCATCTTGAATTTGGTCATGTCCAAAGCTAAAACATGGCACTTAGTGAGTGGTTTTACTGATATTCCTTTTTTACTGGATTTTCAGGGCAAAGCTAAAATCTGTGCAACAAGCTCACTAGTGATACTTGTATGATTAAAAAGGTCTGTAAACAACCGTAAAATATGTTAATGGTGTTATACAAGGCAGAGGCCCAACCACCATTTTTGAAAATGGCTGCAAAAATCAGTTTTTTCCAACACCACATTTGGAGGTTAATGTTTAATCACTATATTTCCCTGAGAGTCCTCTGTAAAAAGCATCTCCGGCTCCAGATCAGAGTTTTCCGTTTCCAGAAACCTTAAAGACGGGATGCTCATATGCTCTCTGCTCTCACGGGAGTTAGTTTGGTCCGTCAGTGGGCATCTAGACGGTTTCCTGTGATGAGCGATCACCCGAAAGCCTTCTGAGTCCTGAGTGAACAATGTGCTGTACGAGTCTTCGTCATTCTCCCGAGCCTCCCTGATTGACTTCTTAGGGGTCCGACAAAGTTTCCTATTCAAATCTGAAGAAAGTTTGGCTGGACTGAAACACACTTTCTGCTTAAAAGGTGAACGTGCAGTAATCAGTAATGTGGGTCTGTTATTTTCGTCATCATCTCTCTTCACAGGTGACCACTGATGCTTCTGCTTGAAGATCCCTGACCCGTTATAAGACTTAAGATGTTTCGTCATGTTTCGTATCTCGGTTGTTGACCTCGAAGTGGTGTTTTGTATTACATGTTCCTGAGTATACACATCATCTGCAGACAGAGAAGCTGAAGAACCGTCGCTGTTCTCTGCACAAATGTTCCTACGTATCCAAAGGTTCTCGTGGAGTGTCTGATCCGTGTAAAGACTTTTAGTGACTTCTTCAGGCCAAGCCACAGTTATGGCTTTGCTGCTTTCGTTTTTCGTTTCCACTGTTATATTATCAGTTCTCCTCTTTCCTGCTGGCTCACATTCCTCTGACTGATATCCCCAAAGCAGATGTAAAAACTGCTGCTCCTTATCCTTCTCATTACAGACTTCACCTGATGCTCTCCCAATACCTGCATCATATCCCTGCTGATCTATTAGAGAGGAACAGCCACTCACATTTTCTAATTCTGAAGTCAAGTCAAAGATCCTCTTACGCTTTCGTTTAGTCCCTGTATGTGCTGCAGGAAGAGGAGTAGAAGACATTCCAGAAGGCAACATGGAGCTGCTGTCTTCTGTATCTGAGAAGAGATTATTTTGCTCTCAGTATGCATTCACATAAACAGGTTATAAAATATAGATTTTTTTTTTTTTTGTCTTACCTTTTTTCTTTTTACTCTGTGGTAGAAAAAACGTGGAGATTGTGCTCTGTTTTGTTGCAGGCATTTCCATCTTGGTTTGAGTAAAATTCAGGGCCACTGCCATGCTGTAGCCTCCGGCCCGAGCCAATGGATTCAGCAGTTTCGATATCGGCCGTATTGCTTTCTGTTGGGAAGATGTTTCTTTATTCTCTACTGAATAGCTGTAAGGCACTGAACTCTATTGTACAATACCACTGTATTGTTTCTCATTATACTATACTTTAAAAAATAAAAGTGCATTAGTTAAACCGGTGACTAAGTAAAGTTTTAATCATAAATTAAAAGAACAATGGCAGCTTTCATTTTAATATAATGCAGTGTTTTTTCTGCAATTCCACACTTAAGAGGGAGTGGATTTTCAAGCCTCAGCCGTCCTCCATCAACCCTAAAGATTTTAATACAATACAAGTTGTAAATGTCGAATTGATTGCAATATCAAGATCTAAATAACATCAAGTTAAAATTGAGAAAATAAGTGTTTTTAAATAGTTGTGAGGTACTTTAACTGCTTTAATTTACTTGCATTAATGACCTAATTGTTTGTTTGTGGTTGCTTCGAGTGTATGAACTTTATATTTAATGGAGACATTTATAAATTAAAATTAATGAAGAACCAAAAATTATAAACCTGCCACTCATTGCGCCTCATAGGTCATGTCTTTATTCCCACTAAAGCACTATTACTCTTCTCCACCCACTCCACCCTGCCTGCACACTTTTCTTTACTTCTCTAACACACTCTCCATTACTTTGCACTAATGACCCCAGCTACCTGAACTCCTCTACCTTCTTCACCTCTTCTCCCTGCAACCGCACCACTCCACTGCTCTCCCTCTCATTCACACACATGTACTCTGTCTTACCCCTACTGACTTTCATTCCTCTTCTCTCCAGTGCATACATCCACCTCTCCAGGCTCTTCTCAACCTGCTTCCTTCTCTCACCACAAATCACAATATCATACGCAAACATAATAGTCCAGGGAGACTCCTGTCTGACCTCGTTCTTCAAACTGTCCATCATCACTGCAAACAGGAAAGGGCTCAAAGCTGATCCTTGATGCAGTCCAACCTATAACTAAAACCAGTCTGTTGTTCCTACTGCACACTTCACTTCTGTACTCATACATGTCCTGCACCACCCTCACATACTTCTCTGACACACCTGACTTCCTCATACAATACAACAACTCCTCCTGCATTAATTTTCAGTCAAATAAAATAAATAAATCTGGGCATCTCTGATCTAGTCTGACACGTTTATATCTAAGAGAATAACACTCAGGCTTGCGGGGAAAATGGAGTGAAACATAACTTACTCTCTGTTTCTTTTCTCTTAACGCAGCAGCGTCCAGCCAAACTCCACACTCCTCCTGTCCTCCTGCTGAAGCTGGAGTTTTCCAGCCCTTACTGTGTCCACGCTTCATGTTTATTCTGCTGTTTATTCCGTTTAATTCACAGCAGTTGCGTGTTTTATCACTATTTCACACACACACACACGTCAGCCTTCTGCATGCAGTTTATTACAGATTTCCCGCCTAGTGTTTGTTTGAAGATCTTCGGGTTGCCAAGTTTTTCCAGTTTTACGCTTCTGGTGATTCTGTGTTTTAGACTGATTGTTCCGTCCATGTTGTTATATTAGCATTAGCGCCCTCTTCATTGTGTTTGGCTAAAAAACAGCTGTTTATTTACATTTACAAAACAAATAAATATCTAGTAAAATAAATATATTTTACTCTTTGGGTTACACTAGTATCGATTCCAGCAGCTAACATAAGCAGCTTGTTATTGTTGGTGATCATAAACTTTTTGACAATGAACTGTTTTCAGGAACTATAGCAGTTTTAAACAACTTTTTACATGAAAACATAATACTAAACTTTATAATAAATATATTTATTTGTGTATGTTTGAAAGTGGTTATTTACACTACTTCACACTATCATCATCCCTGACTTATTTTTTATTATATTTTTTGTTCATAAGCATGTATTAAATTATTCCCAGTAGTCTATTCACTCCATTTCATAGCTTTTCTCTTGGCTGCACTGCTACAATTAGTGTAAGTTTCTGTTTTTATCCAATCCATTTTTAGCTTTTACAAAATCTACCTTGAGGCCTTCAGAATCAGCAGTGAGGAAACCTGAAGCTTAGAACACTTTCAAGACTGTCAACCAATCAGATTCTCAGTTGGCACTGAGGCCATCTAGCAGGCGTACAATAACATCAGCATTATTATGTTCTTTGATTGGATGGTCAGAGAGCGCACTGATCAGAGCTTTCAAACCACATCTTTAGCAAACTGCACAAGCTAAAATTATATTTCTGTAGATTGAATAGATGACAGAGGAGAAAAAATTAATTTGGTTGCACTTACAAGGAAATTTTAAAATGGACTTTTCAAGAAAAGCTGCAGGTTGTGAGAAAAGGTCAGCCAAAACAGTTCAAAACAGTTGTCAAGCTTTTCCATTTATACTTTTGCATTTTTTCTTAAGAACCTACACAAAAAAACACACATTTTAGCTAGCTTTTAAATCCCCAGGAAAACTGTAGTGCACAGAAAAAAATGCACAAAAATGCAATGAAAAATGTTAATATTGATTCTTCTGCCAGGGATGATGTATGTGAGTTGGTGCAGTTGTGGCTGCAGTGAAAGGAGATCTGTTGAATTGTGTTTATTGAGTTTCTTGCTTTAGTAATAGCATTCATTCTCGCTGAATTAGATACCTGTCTGTGATAAAGTGCTCTGTTATACTGAGTTTCTGTACAATACTGGTTTCTTTAGCTGGGGCATCAAATGATGGTATTAAGGTGGAGAGATTTAAGTAGGACTCCACTGAAGACCTGTGTAAACCTGTTTTCTATTAGAAAATATTATAATATAACAGCAATAATAATCATCTAACTGATTTCTATTTTCTTTTTACTGCTGTATTCTAGATATATAGATATATTTTACCTTAATATTCCTTATAATTGTTCCTCGTTTATATAATTATTTGTTTAATGTAGTATCTTGTTTCTCACTCGTTGGCCTATGACAGAACCTGAACCATGGCACGCTGAACGTTTAAATACAAAATACTTGGCAACCGGAAACAATCCGGTCCTTTCACGCGACAGGATGTGACGTCCTCACTCAGCGACGAAGACTGACGTAAACAGAGGTTGAAGTGAGTTCAGTTTCGTCTTTGTTGAGATTTGTTTTGTTAATAATCGGATTATTTGGAATAAACATTATTTTAGAGTTTCGTATTGATTTAGTAGCGAAATGTATTTATTATTTAATCAGAGAACCAGATAGGAAAAACACCGGAAAGCTAAACTTCTTTGGCTAGTTGCATTTGCTATGCTATGCTATGCTATGCTAGCTGTTTGAGTGGATATATTACTTTTATAACCGACATTAGATATGATACATAATAAGTCATAATACGAGAATTGAAAAAACATATTTATTGAGAAGTATATATACATTTACATGAAATGTCAACGACTTTTAATACTGTGTATAGAAATACCCGGGTTGTGTTACCACTGCTAGCAGTGTATTTCCGCAATCCAGTGCATTAGTTGCATATTAGCAAAAAAGAGGAAAATCTGAAATTAAACACAATAACTGTTCTATATAATAACCTTTAGTTACCTCTGTGTGTTAAACAAGATATCAGCTCGGATAGATGTAGTGGTGGTTTAGAGATCATGAGTGTAAGAAGTGCAGCTCCAGTGCAGGTTTCTTTTGAGACAATGTTATATCATGTTTGTTTGTTTTTTAGTAATAAATCGTCCAAAGGTGTAGACAAACCTGTGATCATCATCATCATGTTTCATGGAATTCCTGCTTCAGGGGGAATGGGAGGAGGTAAGTCAAAAGATGGTTTGCACCTGCTGGGGCAAATATATTACTCATTTCTGCATTTAAACCACAAAATACTTTATATTCACAAACATTTGACAGAAAATTTGAAGGGGAAGAAAAATGAGAAGAGAAGCAGGAATCCATCTGCACATCACCATGTTTTTGTACACAACTATAGGATAAGGCATAGATACAGACAGGCAGATATACAGAGATGATTCGTATGCTGTGCCGAACATATAATATACATTGAATAGCTGTTTGTCACACATTTTCGTTTTTCTTTTTTATATATATTTGATCACAACCAGCTCCAGCCAATAAACCTGAATTATATGAGGTAAGATTTACTTTATCAAATGAGTTGTTTAAATAATTTCCATGTTGGGATTTGTAACCTGGTTTATGTGCTTTTTTGTAGGAAGTGAAGTTGTACAAAAACGCCAGGGAACGAGAGAAGTACGTAACAGTAAAGTGGTGTTCTTTCACATGGTCTAAAATTAAATATGAGCTGTTTGTATGCAGTGTCTGGAACTTGTTAAATGTTGTGGTCTGTGTTGAAAGGTATGACAACATGGCTGAGCTGTTTGCTGTGGTAAAGACACTCCAGGCGTTAGAGAAGGCGTACATTAAGGATTGTGTGACTCCCAATGAGTATGTTATCTCTAATATTGTGTTATTATGATCATTTTATTTGTTTTAATCATTTATTTTTAAAACGACGCCACACAGTGCTGAAACTAACGTCAACTTCTTTCAGATACACAGCCGCCTGCTCCAGATTGCTCGTGCAGTACAAAGCTGCTTTTAAACAGGTCCAGGCGTCGGATGTCGGCTCAATTGATGACTTTTGTCGGAAATACAGGGTAATTAGTTGCACTTTCACAAATTCTGTTTGATTCCTTACTACTATGATGTCCTCATTTCTCTCGTTATTGATAGTATTTTTCAATAGTGACACTATTCTATTCCAATGCACAAATCACATTAATATAAAAAGCATAATATTTAATTTTTACAGTCTTTGTGAAATGTAACTCCTCTGACTTCCATGTTGTTACAGCTCGACTGTCCACTCGCAATGGAAAGAATAAAAGAAGACCGTCCGATTACTATAAAGGATGACAAGGGCAATCTGAATCGCTGCATTGCGGACATTGTATCTGTAGGTTTTTCCATTCCCCCATCTTTTTAGAGCTTTATTTTTTTTTGTATTACAGTCAGTATCTCTGCTTGGATAAATGCCACAGACCGAGTGCTGTTCAGTAGTTGCAGCAGTTCCATTAAACTGATTTTGGTTTAAACACTGTTTTTTGCAAAGGCCAAAATATTACACTGCAGGATCTCAGTCTCAATACCCACCTTTATATTCTATACATACAGAATGTACTGGTCAGTTGTTGTTCTGTTTGATGGATATTTTTAAGATCTGCCCATCCTGCTTAAACAGAACTCTGATTGCCCCTATCATTATTTTTTTTCATGTTGATGAACATGTTTTTTCATATTATTAGTCTATGTTTTAACACAGCTCCTGACAGATGTCTTTTCACTTTATTTATAATGATAATGTGGATAAGTGAGGCAAAGGGTCTTCCCTCATTCACACTGATGACATTTTTCTTCCAGCTCTTCATCACCGTCATGGATAAACTCAGGCTGGAGATTCGAGCCATGGATGAGGTATTTACACTTTTTTTTTTATTTAGGCTTATATGAGAGAACTTAAAACCACAGACCCTCAGTCAGGAATGTTGTGTAAAATTCAATTATGCTTTGATGTGTCCTTCAGATCCAGCCGGACCTTCGGGAACTGATGGAGACCATGAACAGAATGAGCAACATGCCACCAGATTCAGAGGCCAAAGACAAAGTCAATCTTTGGTAAACATATTTTTTGTCACTGTTTCTGTTATAAGAAATTTTAAAGACGGAGACCATCTTTAGAAACTGGAAGATCCTACTTCCTGAAAGTTCTTCCAGTTGAGTTCCTTCATTAACCTGTTTTTCTCTTCAGGTTGACCACGCTGAGCAGCATGTCCGCCTCGGACGAGCTCGACGACTCGCAAGTTCGCCAGATGCTTTTCGACCTGGAGTCTGCCTACAACGCCTTTAACCGATTCTTACACTCATCCTAAACCCTTTCACCAGAACCCCCCTGTATACGAGTTCCTTTTGCTCTTGCTCAGAGTCCTTCTTGTTTGATACTGAACTGGTGTTTGGGACTATCGTGACTCTCTGTGATCAAGCTGAGATGTGGTGTAGAATATCTCGGTCTGTCTGTATTCGTGTATGCCTCCTACTTTCAACTCTAATTTATTTAGAAGAATTTAACAAATGACTATTTCTTTAAAGCCCTCTATCATATCATAAAGCTTCCTGTACATTCTTGATAGAAGCCCTGTATATAAGTTCATATGTTTTTGAAAACACAGCAGTGGTCAGTTAGGACATGGAAACATTTGGAATTTTACTTTTTCTTTTTTTTAATCACTAAAAATGTGGAATTGTTTTAAACGTCATAAACCTTGCTTTTGCATTTATCACATTTGCACATTTTGCAGAAAAACTATTAATTAATTTCCGGAGTTAATAACGTTATACGGTGTGGTGTTGTGAGTTTATAGGGTACTAAAGGGATAGTACCAGAAGGCAATTCAGTGAAAGCACTCAGAAAAAAAAAAAGAGTACTTAAATGTACAGTGGAGTTTTTTTGTATCTTTTAGTGCTGTAAACAATTGCATCAGGCAGCCTGAAGGTGTTATTTCGTTCTTTAAATAATTCTTAACGGTCCTTTACATTTAGTTTACCATGTAACAGATACATACTGCAGGAACAAACGCTGTACTCAGAAGAGAAACCATACCAGGTTACATTTATAGTACTTTTTTCTGGGATTTTTCGGGGTTAACATACAAGGTGAAGAATATATCGTTTACTAACTAAAATATTAGATTTTTGCATTATTGATGTTTCATAACCATACTTTAAATTTCTGTTAATGATGGAATCATGATGTAGATGTTCATGGAGTAATTGGTTTCACTACTTTTTTTTGCAAAGTCATATTTATTAAAGTTCCAGTGTTGGAAAAAAAAAAACCCTTGAATTTTATTGAATTAATTTTCTAAAACATTTTTAGATCGAATCTTTCATTTGATATGATAAACTCCACTCTTCTGGTAAGGCTTTCCACTAGATTTTGGGAGTGTGTCTGTAGGGATTTGTGATCATCCAGCTACAAGAACATAAGTGATATCTTCTGAGGAGGTCTGGGGTGTAGTCGGTGTTCCAACCCAAAGGTATACAGTGGTAGTTGAGATAAAGAGAAATTGTAATGTTACAGCATACAAAATGCATTGTATACGATTGTGTGACAGGAGAAGGTCCACATGCTGTACGCCTCAATGTTCAGGTGTGCAAAGTGTCGCGACTCCTTTAAGAAACAACCCATTTCCGGTATCACGCGTCTCCATGGTAACGGCTACAAACCGAAGCGATGAATAATTCTTGATGTCGAGGTGAACAAGTGTCAAAGAAGTGCTGGTAATTTTATGTGGATTTAAAAGAAAGAACTAACTATTTGTTAGTAAACAATTAACTGAGAGGGTGAAGGAGGCAGTTGATTCAAACCGACACGAAGTTTCAGAATGAACCTGACGGAGTTGGAAGAGCACATCACACTGAAATATGAAATCAAGAGGAGACTTGGGAAAGGGGTAAGCGACTACAAGTCTTTTTAAGCTCTAAATCTTTTAAATGATATTTATAAATATTAATGTAAGCCATAATCTAAGAACAGGTTTACTAAATATCAGGGAAACCCCTATTTGGGGAACTACTTCCGGTCAGTAAGGGTTGTTTGAGCAGGACTGTAATAGATCCTTCAGACAGAAATGTGTGGACGATTAATGGGGTCTTATTCTGATGTGTGTCAAACTTTATGGCTCCCGTGTGAGGATGTGATCATTAGGTGTCCACAAACTTCTGGCCTTAAACTGTAGTGTATTATTTTCTGTCTCAGCTGCCCAGAGTCAATCTAACCTAGAAACAGTACATCCATTGTTATGTAATGCACATGAGCAAGGGTTAACTCCTGCCCTTTGCAATATGACTTTTCCTTTTCCACAACACACCCAGCCAAAGGCTTAATGATTAGCAGATGGTGGATAATAATTACCAATATAAACACATGAAAAGATTGTAGTCCTGCCCTACTTTGCTTTGTGCATGTAATCAGAGAGCTGTTTATAAAGAGCAGAAAATTTAAAACAATGCATGTTATGAGGATTGCATTCCAGTATTTTGTTATACATCAATTAATTGCATCCAGTGAATAATAATTACAAAAACAACAATAATAAACCATCTGCTACTTAAAAATAGGATTTGATTCGGGTAATCCACATGGTTTAGGCCTGTTCATTGCAAACCAAATCATGTAACAAGACCCTGGAGATCAAACAGCATTAAACACATTAAAGAAGCAACCCAATACCTTTTCAACCTCATTTCTAGTTACTGTTTTATACCCTGTAATAAAACTTTCTATTTACTGTTGTATAACCTACTTGCATTTTTTAATAATGGCAGGTGTAATAATAAGCTCATAGAAAATTCTACGTTTGTAAATTTGTTTCATGTTGGTTTTATTTAAAAAATAATAAAACATTTACATATTTGGTTTTAGCGAGAGGATTTCTATCTGAGTGATTAGTAGAGTTAATGAAGTGATGAAAAGAATGTGATATTACGTTTAGCTATCTCTATATAATGTCAGATAATTCTATGTAAAATGTAGTAAAGGTTAGATGTGTCATTACATGTGAGTTTTAAGTAAATATATTTTTTGTTCTATTTTTAGTACATTTTTGCTTTTAACAACTATGAGATTAATTCAAATCTTTGCTTCTGCATTCTCACACGAATCTGCTCCATTCTGTGCTTGACTGGACATTTCATTTAGATAAGAACAATTAATAGATGTGAGAAATATTAGTTAACTTTGCTGGTGTACATAAATATATATATATATTCACACTTTATTAGACTTTCAATATGCTAACATCTATGATGCAAACTCTCTATACTCTCTACAGATTTAAATTACTACATTGTGCTGCCCATATATACTCCATATATATATATCATATTCCTTTTTATGCTTAAATGCTGGACAGTCTCACAAAGCATTTCACTACATGTCCTACTCTGTATGTATGTGTATGGAATAAATTAAATGTGTTTTGATTTGATTTGATTTGATTTGATTTGGTGTCATTATTACAGAGGTTTGTTTACTTCATCTCATCTTTTGACTTGTCAGTAACGGCACCTCTCTTTCCATCACACTAATTAGAATGTACTTAATATGACTTTAGCTTTCATTGCATAGCAACAGGGTTCCTCAAGCTGATTATAGAACTACATTGATTTGACTTTCTTTTCCATTTCACATGACAGGCATATGGAATTGTATGGAAAGCAGTGGACAGGAAGACTGGGGAAACAGTGGCTGTGAAAAAAATATTTGATGCCTTTAGAAACAGGACTGATGCTCAGGTACGCTTTAGATAAATATCTATAGAATTTATAATAATAATAATAAGAAACCCTATGCTTTGTTTTGTTTAACGAAAATAACAGCACCTCAAACAGTAATTCTGGTTAAGGCATTATTTTTTTATAAAAACACACATGGAAATTGTATTATGGATATGTGATTTAAATTGATTAAACAATTTATGTACTTGTTGATATGAAGAAGATTTATGATTATTTCACATATCTCCATTGAGATTACTGGACTATCGACAATATTAAATGTAACTACATATGGGGAAAATTTTTTTTGTAATTTACTGTGATATAAGAGGAATAAAACACAATCTGTTATTTGACAGTAAACAACTGAGAGGCATCATGGCACACTGTTATTGATGATTTTCATATACCGTCTGTTTTGTTTTATTCTTTATATATATTACTAATAACGGTATTACTAGTTATTAGAGCTATATACTGTATATTACAGTATTTTTATACCACAGATTTTCAACTTATGTCTTTTTCATGTAGAGAACATTCAGAGAAATCATGTTTCTTCAGGTAAGGACCTTTTACTGTTTACTTCTTAATATTGTGTTTGTATTAAACATTACTAAGAGCAATTAAGTGTTTTTTTCTCAGCATTATATATAGTTATGTGTTCACAACTGTGTGCTTGTAGTCTCTGCTATCACAGACATGATCCTATTTTTTCTGGTAAAATAATGCTATAAAGCACTTGTTAACATTAAATGTTTGTTTGCGTCTTCTAGGCTAGCATTACCCAAATTATTGCTACTATTACTAGTGCTAGCGTGCGAAAAAACTTTATTCTTTGACATGCAGGAGTTTGGTGATCATCCCAATATCATCAAGTTGCTTAACGTCATCCGAGCCCAGAATGATAAAGATATTTACTTGGTGTTTGAGTACATGGGTAAGGCTTGCATGCTGGTAGGCTTTAAATCAAATCAAATCTAATTTTATTTGTCACATACACATACATACAGAGTACGACATGCAGTGAAATGCTTTATACGACTGTATAAAGGATTTTATATGGAAAATATAATATAATTGGAACATATACTGTTAATGTGGAGGTTTGCCAGATTTGCTCCCTTTTGTTTGATTTGCTGTTGGATCCCTTAAAAGCTTTTTTGGCTCCTGGCTTTATTGCGTGACCAGTTCTGGACTTTACTCTGAGCTGATAGTATGTGTTACTTAGGCAACCATATGAAGTAGGTACTACTTACAGCTATTAGGTGGAAAGGAGAATTTTTCAGTGTGAAATATAATTCTCATGCAGATTTCTGCATATCAAAGCAGTAAAATTAGTACTGAATGTATGGTTGTACAGAAATGATACAACACGTGCCAGTGTCAAATCACTAGGCAAAAATACTTGACAAACTGAATCTAAATTGTGAACTCATCTAATCTTGTCAGAGCATTCTATGAATCTGTAAAGAGTGAATTCTAGCCAGAATTTGGGAGGAAAAATTGTATGAATCCAGAATGAATATAGCGAACAGAGACCATAGTAGTAAAACGCTGCTAATGAAAAGCTTTGTCTGAAAGTGAAATTCAAGCACATTTACAGATACAGTTACATTTCAAACATTTAATGCATTCACATACAGATACATTTCTCGACTGTTAACGTGTAAATGTATTAATCCGAAGTGTTGATGGAGTAATTAAAGCTCATGCAGGACTATCAAAGCACAGCTCTGTTTTTTCTCTCCACAGATACTGACCTGCATGCTGTTATTAGGAAAGGTAGCCTTTTGAAGGACATTCATAAACGATATATCATGTACCAGCTTCTCAAAGCCACCAAATATTTACACTCAGGAAACGTTATTCACAGGGACCAGAAGGTAGGCTCTCAAGTATTGTGTGAATGTTCAATGGAGAGCTACCAAACATCAGATAAATTATAGAACTGGACCTTCTACCATCCTTCTCTGTTTTATACAGCCCTCAAATATGCTACTAGATGCAGACTGCTTTGTCAAACTGTGTGATTTCGGCTTGGCACGTACCCTGTCCCAGATTCAAGAGGATGCTGTGAATCCTGCTTTAACAGAATATGTAGCAACACGGTGGTATCGTGCTCCCGAGATTCTCCTCGGCTCCACCAGGTACCATTCACACACGTCTGTGAATGTCATATTAGATGTTCCCTTTTTTGTTTTTTGGTTTACCCACTGCGGTCTGTTGTAAAGGTACACGAAAGGGGTGGACATGTGGAGTGTGGGCTGCATTCTGGGGGAGATGTTACTGGGCAAGCCGCTTTTTCCTGGAACCTCGACCATGAATCAGATAGAGAAAATTATGAGTTCTATTCCACATCCTTTACCAGAAGGTGAGGTTACTTTATCACCTAATTTATGCTGTTAGAAGTCACCAAAATTATTTATTTTAACATAGGGGAGCATGAATGCATGAATGAATAGAGCATCTGTTAGCTAGTTTAAGTCTGGATTCAGGTATAATCATTCAGAGAGGTTTTGTTGTTACTCATTTGGTCTTATTTCTTTAACTTTAGACATCGTGGCCATCAGGTCAGAGTATGGAGCATCTGTAATTCAGAAAATGCTACTTAGGTAAGTGCCCAAAAAAGATAATGCTGGATTTCTGGTTGCATTTAATAGTTTTGTTTTAAAGATTTCATACAGATTACTAGTTATACTATATGAACATAAGTACTGGGACACCTGACTTTCCCAGCAATACGCGGTTCTTTTCCAAACTTTTATCGCAAAGCTAAAAACACAGAGTGGTATAGGACGTCTTTGGATGCAGTAGCATACATTTTCCCTTCACTTAAATTAGGACCTGTTCCAGCATAGCAGTGCCCCTGTGCACAAAGCAAACTCCGTGAAGATCTGCTTTGCATGTGTTGGAGTGGGGAATCTCCTGCTATAGAGCTCTGAACTCAATTCTATTAAACACTTTTGGGATGAATTGGAACCCTGACTGAACCTTAGGCCTTCTCACCTTAACATCAGAACCTGACTTTACTAACACCCTTGTGTCTAAATGAGCAGAACTCTCCACAAGCACACTCTAAAATCTAGTGGAACATCTTGCCAGGAAAGTGGAGGGAAAGAGCAAATTTGGACTAAATCTGGAATGTGATGCTCAAAAAGCACATACCATACTTATGACCAGGTGTTTGCAAACCTTTGGGAATATTGTGTATATGTGTACTACATACAGTATGTATACTACAAAGCCAAAGGTTAGTGGATGCTTGATCATGGCAACCATATCGGGTTCTTTCCAAACTGTTGCCACGAAGTTTGAAGCACAAAATTCTATACAATTTCTTTGTTTGATGTAAAATTACAATTTTAATTCACTTGAACTAAGAGACTCAAACTTGTCCCAGCATGGCAATGTGCTTGTGCCCAATATGAAGTCCATCAGCACATAGTTTACCTCAAGTGAAAAACCCAAACAGTGTCCCAAACAGATCCTTGACCAGAACACCTGTGAGATGAACCGGTAAACTGACTGTACCCCGTGTCTCCTCACTCAACATCAGTGTCAGATATTACTGATCTTGTGACTGAATAAGCATGGTTTTCCACAGCCTCCACTCCACATTCTGCCAAGGTTATTAGAACAAAAGGGGGATATTAAATCAGGGATAGGATGTTTACCATGCTCATACGAAGTTGATGCTCAGCTGCACTAACTTGTGTCCTTATAGTATTTGTATATTAGGCAAACATTAGTTATTGTAGTACTTTTTTTATTTTTTATTTTGCCACTATGATTCACCCATTTGTTTTTATTTTGACTCAGCAACGTTACCTTCCAGCTAAGATCATTGAACAGACAATGTGTGTGGTTTTTGTGATTGTCTAGGCCGCAGGTGCAATTAGGCGATTTATTGCAGCCTTCAGTGCCACCTGATGCTCTCGATCTGCTACAACGCCTGCTTGTCTTTAATCCATATAAACGACTGACTGCAGAGGAGGCTCTCCAGCACCCTTATGTGGCCAAGTAAATAAAATCTTTTAACTTCACTTTCACTTCCAATGTGTGGATTTGTTATTAGCAGGATATGTACTTTAATCATTTTTTTACCTTACAACATTACCTGCCCTAAAATGGCTTCCTTTTTTCTATTAAAGGTTTCATAACCCATCCAGGGAACCTAGTCTGGACTATGAAGTTATTCTCGCTGTAGATGATGATGTTCAGCTATCTGTGACTCAATACAGAAACAAGCTCTATGAGGTTTTATCGATATATCCATTTTTAATGCATTTTACATGAAAGCATTGATGTGCTATAATAACGTGTGCTGTGTCTTAGTTGAAATAAACAAAAATATAGGACGATTTTGTGATCTTTGTACCTCATGTTAACAGATGATTCTGGAGAAACGAGCATCTCGCCAAATAGCAAGAAAAGCTCATCTTAAGCAGAAAGCTGAGCAAAGGCCTGGGAGAGATGTTGGTGAAAATGCTCCAGATAAAACAAATAAAAATGATAAAGAATACAAGAAGACTGAGAAAAAGGACCCGGAAGAAGACCGGGAAAAGAAATTGCAACACAACAAAGAGCGACTCGGAGCAGGATTAGTCACTTCCAAGCCTGTCACCACACAAGATCAAACACAACCAGCTGTGGGGAGAAGCATTCCAGCTGCAAACACCAGTATAACCAAGACTGTGTACAACCCAATTACACATGTGTCCAGTGAGTCCTGCTTTACTGTACACTAATTAATAAACTAACTACACTTTGTTATTAGTGCCCATATAATATTACACATTTTATTTATCAGATGATGTGGTTAGACCCTCCAGTCAACCTTCTTTGGCTGCTCAGCATCAACAACACAGATATGGCAGAAAGGTGGTGCAGCAATCTCAGAACAATGACAGCAGTGCCATTATGCCTGTACCAGCAGTTAACAAGGTAAAACATGATGCTATAAATCTGTTTGTTAGTTTTTTGCTTGGAGTTTATACCTTTTTAATTATTACTTTAGCTAGTAATACTATTTTATCATGCTCTGGGGTTGTTTTTGTGTTTTTAGGTGTTGATTGCTATGTTTTGATCTGTGCAGGGTGCTGAGCAGAGTCAGCAGCGTGGTCAATCAGCCCCTATGGGAGGCACCCGCTCCTTTTCTCTCACTCTCTTACAGCCACAAAATAATGATTTGTTTCGCAAAGAAGAACCCGTGATGACACTAGGCCTGTGTGTCACTTCTGCACGGCTGGTAAGTGGCCTGCTCAAGATTTAAACCTTTTACAAATCAGTATCATATTTTGTATTTCAGTTTATGTTAGCTATGGATGCAATATTATAAATCCAATGTACATTACGCTATCTTATGCATAATTTATGAGCTGCACAAAATGGATTTTATTGGATAAATAAACCTTCAAAAGTTTGCTATTGTTGCTATTAGTTCTAAACAGATGTAGACACTATTAAGGAGCAGGTATTTTGGGAAAGAAACATTTCCTGAGACTTCCTGTTTAGATACTCCAACAAATTTAACCATGAAGGCAGATGCTAGAAAAGGCATAAACCCTATGTGAAGAATCAGAGATAAGCTCACCTTAATCGCATTTCGTCTGTGTTACTGTAGAGGTCAACATAACACGCAGTATAACAGAACACACAATGACACACTTGATGGATAGATTGAAAGGGATGAATAAAGAATTGACATAATGAGACTCCAGACAAATGTGTGAAACATTAGAGCAATGCATCACTGCCACCTGTTACTAGTGCTCTATCTTTCCGTCTAGGGCAGGCTTAATGCCTCTAAGCTTTCACACATGTAAGGCATAACAGTGTTCTTTATCGGATTAAATGAATCTTACTGTAACTTAATTCAATTTATTTTTATTTGTATAGCGCTTTTAGCGATGAATGTTGTCTCAAAGCAGCTTTACACAGATAATATGGTGATCAAAATGAATATTATGTTCTTTATAAGTGTAAGTTTGTCCCTGATGAGCAAGCAACCTTAAGAGGAAACAGACGCAAGAGGGAACCCATGAATGTCCTTTTTTTACAGATAAGCGATGTTGAGGTGTGCAGTGATAGGGATCAGAGCAAACTGTAGTCCTGAGTCAGTGTAGCAGATTATTGAAATTAACTACAGTCTGAATCCATCCTCAAAGCTCCCGTTCTTAGTCTGGAATTTCATAGACCCACCCAAGGCGTTGTGAGAAGCCGTCCCCAGCTGCACAGAGTGGCCTCCAATCGAAGAGAACTGGTTAATGTCTCACTGTAATTGTATTAAATGCTGTTGGTATACACTCTTAGTCCTTGGACACTGTGGTGTTGTTTCATTCTGCAATCTGTATTATTTAATAAATTAAATTAATGTTAATGTCAGTGAAATATTCACATATGACTCTGGAACTATTGTTTATTTATTAGGGCTGTCAAAATGAATGCGTTAACGTAAATACATTTTAATGGCACTAATTTTATTAGCGCACAATTACAGCAGTTCACATTTAACGCACCGCACATTTATTCACAACGTTCTTTATTTGCTCAGATATAAAAAAAAAAAAACTTCACCTTAAAATCGTTTTTAATTACTAAACATTTGTTTTATTGATTCGCCAAGCCTCAAATTCACCATGGTGCACACATCCGGCAATTAAAACCGTCCGTGTGGAAACATAGCAAAAGTTAAATTTACGTAATTTAAAAAAACCATAATTATTTGAAAACACTTACAAGAATAATTAGTCTTTATGCTCTATTTTGAGTTTGGGTTTATTAATAATAAGCATAAATGTGCATTAGGCATCTATATTTGTCCATGCCTTTGTTGATAAGAGTATTAAAAACTGGAAAAGTATTAATTTAAGGCACATACAGAACCGATGGAAATGTGCGATTACATTGCGATTAATCAAGATTAAATATTTTAATCGATTGACAGCCCTAATATTTAATTCATAATAATTATTGATTAATAATAATTGTATTTATACTTCATTATTGGTAAAGGTAAAAAAAAGTTTAATTCTGGGAGATCTAGCATTGAGCTCATCATAGCTCGTTTACTTTTAATTTCAAGTCATTCTCAATTTATGATTTTCACTTCAAGATTTCTGATATATTCTAAAACTGATATGATATGTATCCTAAACTGATTCACTGGACCTTTGGAGAAAAAAACATTCTTATCTACTACCTTAAAACTGTATAATGGTCTTTTCAGCTGTGTGAATATTTGTATATTTCCTGATTTATAAACTTTGACTCATTTCAGTATTCTCTAATCTTCACCCTACTGATGAATGATTAAGTGAATTTCAAGGTTTTGTAATTTAAATTGAAACCAGTATTCTTGTATATTCCTCTATATATTTATTCCTATAATGATTAATAATGTTTATTTTATTTGCTTGTTGTACATAGAAACATGTTTGAAAGGCTGCATGCCACCTTAGTAGGAAATAAATTAAATCACATCACAGAAACAGCGTAGTAGTGATGAGTTTTTCTAAAACAATATTCATTTTGATTTCTTGTTGTCTGGCTGTGCAGAATCAGCGCTCTCACTCTCAAACTCGGCCTGCAAAGCCTCCCCTTGGGTTTAGCAAGAAAGACTTCCAGAACAACTCAAATGTTACTTCTTCAGGAGACCCTCAAACACGACTGGGAAGCAACCCTCAGGCCTATGGATCTAACAACAGAACAGAGCTGGGCAACCTGCTTCGGGGTCACCAGCATCTATAGACGCCTAGACTGCATATGTAAATGCATTAAAATAAAAAGAGACATGCATCTCTATCTGAAGGTATTGCTGTATGTAGGATGATGGAAAATGTAATTGAGTTTTCATATAAACTAAATGTATACTGAAAACTAAAATGTAGCTTTTCTAGCCAAGTCATTGTAACTTGTACAGAAAACTTGAACGTCTTGTAATAAATATTATTTGTAAATATCTTGAGCGTGTGGCTTGTTTTAGGTTGAAAGGCTTGTCAGATTGATTGTACCTTTACATATTTTTCTGGAAAAGCGAATGTAATATACATTTTAAAAACATTATTATAGAACAGCTAGTACCTGAAAGATGAGTGCTAGCAAGTGCTGGGATTCTTCATCTTTTTTTTCCCTGTTATCCTTGCAGTGTATCTAAAGTGCTATTCACCAACGTTTGCATACTTACATGCCACTGATTACCTTGTGTTACTGTTATTATCTAGATTAATGTCATCCATTCCACACAGATAGCACAGCTCATTTGCTCTCTTGGATTTGGCTTTATATGTCTGTTGAATGGTCAGGATTCCAAATTGCAAACTCCATAAAATAGTGCAAATGCTTTAAAAGGTAGTAAAAAAAAAAACCAGTTAACCCAGTTACCATCGCATAACCCCAGTTACTCTGTCCCAGGTTCGATCCTGTGTCTGGGTTTCCCCCGGGTTCTCCAGTTTCCTCCCTGTTCCAAAAACAAAAACATTAGTGGGTGTATAGTTTAAGATAAATTGCCCCTAGGTGTACATGTATGTGTGCATTGAAACCTATGATGACCGCCTTCCTACCTCCTGCAATTTCCCTGATAGTGTCCTTATGCAAAGGAAAATTTGTAAAATGTGTTACTTTACTCTTCTATAGTTAAACACAGTATTATCCCTAGAGTAAAACCTCAACCAGTCACATAAACAGATTGGTGATGTTCCAAAATGCCTATTTAAAGAGAGTAATATATTTTTCTTTACTTATATACGTCCTTTCAAAATATTTGTCTTAAAAAAGCTCACAGCACCTGGTATTCCTAGGCAGTTTCTCATCTAAGTACTAACCAGGCCCGATTCTGCTTAGCTTCTGAAATCGAACGTGATCAGGCGTTCTCAGAGCGGTATGTCCCTAAGTTTTTATTTAGTCAGACTGGACCTTTCAAAGTATTTGTCTAATATGTCAACCGCAGTGGATGTCCTTAAAAAATTAAGCATAAAAGTAAAACATTTAGGGCCAATCAAAGAAACACACCTTGCTTTGGACACCTTCTTGTTTTCTATTTATGTTTACAAGTACACTATTGTTTACGGTTCTCTTTTTTGCAGGTTGTACTGTATAACATATTATACAGTAGGTGTATTGGTCGGCACAATTTGGTGTATCTGTCCTGCACTGTCTTGTACTGTCTTTTGTCCGCACTGTACTGTTTGTACTCGTTTGCACACGATGCTCCTTATGTGGCTAGGACAACTTTGCTGTTTTCTGTTATGTAGCTCTATGCTGTGTGTTGTAGCTCTATGTGGTGTTATGTAGCACTAGGGTTCTGGAAAAAAAAACGTCTCATTTCACTGTGTACTGCGTCAGCTTTATATTGTATGGTTGGAATGACAATATTGAATTGACTTAAAAAAAAAACCGATGGTCATTGCTGATGTTTTTTTGTCCTGGGATGGGCACTCGTTTATTAATTTACTTTTTTGGGGGGTAGATAAATGGTTAAATGTGGTGTATATACCGTACATACTTTTCTTGCACGCAGACACCTTATACCTTTGGAAAATAAAATTTACACAGATACATTTTGTATTTGCAGACAGTGAAGCCAGTGAAGGTATAAGTGTAGGTATAGGATTGTGTACGACAATGCAGTGAATATGTGATTGGGCAGTATTGTACTCTGAAGTAGCGGCGCTTTAATGTCACGTGACCCCCGCGATGACGTCAGAGACAATAACATCATCGTCATCATCATCAGCAGCAGCAGCAGCACTGTGGGAGGGGGGGAGAGACATCAGAGACAGAGTACAGTGACTGAACCTGATAGCGCACAGACCTCAACAGCAGCTATAATATAATCGGCGTTTACATAGAACAACATTTCTGGGCGTCCCTGTTTATAAGGTGAGTGTTTATAAATGTGTCTTGAATGAATCAGATTAATGCTTTGTTAATTTAAATTAATACAAATAACGTTAGGTATCGGTGTCGGAGATTTAGTCACGCACTAATAAATAGAAAGCACGCCCAAAACCTTCATGGAGGGTTATGACGTCATAATTGTTTGTGTGTTGTGTTGTTCGCTACAATGTCGTGTCACGGTGCGGTGGCACGCGGCCATCTCGAGCTTCTGCGTTCGCAACGCGATCAGCTGATGCGGGATGATGACGAGGAGGATGATAGCGCGCGCGCTCTGGAGCGGAATTCCAAACTGCGCCATGTCGGATATGTAGTGCACTAAAAAAAAAAAGGGCGTAGAAGCCATGTGTAGGCAGCGATGGGGGCTATTCGGGGATTTGTATTAAATCCTAATGACAGCAGGCCAGGGGATTATTTTCCTCTTAAGAGTGCTGTGGGGCTTTACTCCATGGCATGTAAATGAGATGGACAGTAAATAAGTTCAAATGGATCCTTTAGTAAACACTAAAACTTATTTATTATGGCTTCAGCTACAGTAGTCATTAACATGCATACATTAATACAGCTATCAGTTACTTACTACTGACATTCACTAATAATGATGGTGTACCTTGTCATTAGTTAGTGTGATGTATTTAATCAGGTAAATACACCATAATAAAAAGGTCTGCTCAGGTCTTGGGTTAAAGCCAATCCTGATAAATGAGCTTTAAAAAGCTGATAGAACATCAATATGTTAGAGCTTTTTCACCAACACCGCCATCACCCACCGTGCTTGTCATTGTTTGTGCCAGCTCATGAAATTGCTTAAACTCGTACGTTCTGGTACATTCTGCTGCATCATACTCCGGTTCATTTGCTCTGCCAGGAACTAAAACAAAATCGGCATCTGTCTTGCTTTATGTTCTTAATGTGAACTGAAAGCATGGAAATAGTGCTTGGTGTATCAGTGACTGGATTTGTATATTTATGAGTGAAACTGAATCTTAATATATTGATGTATGCATTCGTTTGTGTGTGTGTGTGTGTGTGTGTGTGTGTGTGTGTGCGTGTGTCTTCAGCATGGGTCAAGGCTTAGAAATGAAGCAGCTGTTTCTATTTTTTTATCTTTTCATATGAAACCTTAATGTTAACCACCACTTCTGTAGTGTTTGTGTGATTACCAGGAAAAGAATTGTGTTTTCTGTACACATTATTGTACAGGAAACAAGTCAGACCTGTGAAGCATGTACAACATCCCCGTGACTTGTTCAAAGTCAGGGGTCACCAACATGGTGCCCGCAAGGACCACATGAGTAGCCTGCGGGCCCTTTCTAAAAATAGCTGACCATAGCGCCACTTACCAGTTATATATAGTTATAGAAGTTTAAAGTAGTTATAGAAGTTTGTTATTTACATAAAGTTTTGCATATTGATATTTATCTGTTTCCTACCTTGTTAAATCATTGTTGATCATTATTGTGAGAAATCATTAACATGATCAGTGTCTTTACATAGATGAATATCATTAATTAATAATAATATATAATTAAAAGTAAATTGAGCAAATTTGTAATTTCAGAAGTGTGTATTAAACTGGTAGCCCTTCACATTAATCAGTACCCAAGAAGTAGCTCTCAGTTTCCAAAAGGTTGGTGACCCCTGTTCTAAGTTATTTCTAAATGATGTCTTTAAGTCTGGGAAATTGATCTCTTAAATAATAGGAATACTTCTATATAGAAGAACATTAGTGCTCTTAAATGATTAAACTAATCACCAGGGATGACAGGAAGGAAAATTTGTGATTACCGCAGAAGGTTTTGCTTTTTATTGTGCTTTTTTGTACATCGGACCTTAAATATCCAATAAGTGATTTTGTGTGTTTTTTATCAATTTTTCCAGCACAGATAATGATCTCAAAATTTGTATTCATCATAATCACACATAAACATCAAAATCAAGCAGATGTACCCTGAAAGAGATGTAAAAGACATAGGAATAAGCCTCAAGTTGAATCTAAACCCAGAATCAGATCATACTCAGTTTTGCACACAGCATTGCAAGGGCAAGACTCTAATCTTGTCAGCAGTGACTGGGTACAGGTGTGCTCACCACTTCAAACTGGTGTTGCTGCAATGGTTGTGTTTGTAGAGGTATTGACAGAGGATTGGTCACTCATAAGCCCAATTATATTTATTACCCAGCAGTGCTCTAGCTTTTTATAAATGAGATTTCTGGTTCACAAATTACATAACAGATGCAAATGGCATTGGTGTGACTGCATAAAGTGGATGTCATGTAAATATATTTTTGTTTATTAGGTTTTAGGTCACAGCCAGTTGCTTTGCATGTTTTCGTACTGCTGTAGATTTGCATGCCTGTTTGGAATAGATGTAACTAGATAACCGGGATGATGATTGTTAACACAATAGTATAAAGTACTTTTGCGCACAGGCACTAGAGATTTGTGTTTAATGGAGGAAGTACAGAAATGCTTGGCTGAGCTCTGTCCTGAGCCAACAGACCAATTTGTCTCAAATATGTCTCAATATCCAGTCACTGTCTCTGTACAAGCTAGACAAGGCAGGGCTCAGGCCTTTTCTCCTTTTCTGACTTCACTTTTCCTGTTAGTATTAACCACTTAGTTCGAAGGGGAACAGTAACACATCCAGAAACCAGAATTAATGGATGCCATTACTGCCTTCTGGCACCTAATTTTTCTTTGGACATACATACACACAACCTTCTTCCTAGTCCCCTTTATGAACATTAATCCCTGTCACTTTTTGTCTATTAATTATTTAATAATAATGCCATTCGGATTTATGGTATTATATTCTGTCTTTGTTTCATAATTATAACAATCTCCACTCTTCTGGGAAGGTTTTACACCAGATTTTGGAGCATGGCTGGAGGATTTGTGCGTATTCGCTAATACGAGCACTAGACAGGTCGGTCGCTGATGTTGCATGAGGAGTATAAGTGTGCTGGTTAGGTGATTACTGAGATTTGGCCAATCTGCCAGTTAGATATCACAAACAACTTGCCTCAAAAGCAGTATTTACGAATCTAGCAATCTACTGATGTATTAGGACCCATATATAAGCTAATACATGACAATCAGTGGAACTCACCTTTCCCACACCTCAGGTCTTGATTCTGTTCCATGATTCTCTGTATATAGCACAAACTACCATACATGAGAGACTACTGTGCCACAGGGAGTCAGTCAGTCAGGGAGCAACATTTCTAGTGTGACTAAGCCGTATTCTGGAAAAATATTGATTCTCTTGTGACATATTAATGAATCTTTTAAACATTAGACAGTTAAAGAATGATTAGACAATAAATAGCACCAACCTGTTTGAGAAGAATGCTATCGCACAACTGGGGTCTGCATTTCCTCACAGCTGGGATCAGTATTTTTTTAAATTAGTTTTTTATGTCAATTCTTAGCTGTAGAACTGAAGATTACTGAGCCTTATCAACACAGTACCTGTATATGTGTATGTGAGTGTGTGACAGCATGACAGAGGGGTAACGGTGTAGAAAGCTTGTGCTGTCATCAGTCTGAAAAAGCTGTGTTCATTGCGACAACAGATTATTTATTCACACCATTTCTGTTTCTTATTTAACATCTTTACAACAATAAAATGAGTAAGAAAACAGTACTCCTGATTTCTGAGATTACTAGATTCAATGACCAAGTCTTTGGCTAGACCACGTTTTCTTTCATAGAGAATTTCTGACATACATGTGAAAAAGTGTCCAAGCATTAAAGAATACAGGTCAGTCAGCTTAGTATTATTTGGAAATCATCTCATATTCAAGTCTAAAACTGGATATGATTTGTTTAATGTCAGATGTTGATGAAAAATAATTAACCAAATAGTGTAAATGAAAAGACTCTTTAACTTAAATTGAGTACCTCATCCAAAAGTGAAATTGGGTACTTTTTCTTGTGTAAAATTCGGTCTTCAGCAGGCTGTGTGGAATTGAGAATCACAGTGGAATTTCAGTGTGTCATGTGAATTCGAATTAAGAGGTCAGAAAGCAGGAGTCTGCACACAGTCAGTCACTGTACATAGTTTTGAATGAGAGTGAAGCAATCCACATGGGATTTGGCATTCAATAGATTTGGGGCATTGTTGCTTAATACTGCTTTTCACTATTTATAGAATGTGACATAAAAAGAGACTATTACTGAGGCTGCATGGTGATGAATTGATTTACCACACACAGCAGTACTTCGTCAAATGACTAAGGGAAAAAAGTTTGGATTCTTTTTAACCCCAACATTAAATAATCCATGTTGTTCCCCAGTTGCGTGTCACACTGCATTAAGTCATTTATTTCAGTTTCCATAGCTACCTTTCTTCCCCTTTCAATTAGCCTCGAAAACCTTGTTTCTGGGAACTCTATATTTACACCTAAGAGTTTTTTTGTCTTCCTGCCTTGTTAGAGACATTTTGCTGATGCTCACTGAGGTAGGACACAGAAATCCTTAGCATATCGTCTCATTGTTGATTTTTATCAGCAGTCTAGGATTAAACTTGAAGAAATTAGCATGTCACAAACTATAAAAAACAGAATCTTTCTTGCTCTTAGTTTCTGTACTCCAGAATGTTTAGACAGGTCACAGCATGGTGCCATGGATAAAAATGTCCTTGCAGTTTCATAGGATATTGTTCAGTTTTATAGGATATTGTTCAGGTTCATAGGTTATTGTTCTTAAATGATGGTCCCACCAGTTATCAGAGGCATTTACAGACATATTCATGTTAGTCCTCTTGTCTTAAGAAGACCAGTATTGTACTGGTCCTTACTATTTCCACAATTTCATGTTTGAACATCTAACATCCCATGAAACTAAGCGATATTGTTTTAACCTTGTAGTGTTTTGAGTGAATGTCCCATTTTCTTATTTGTTCCTGCCTATGTGCCAGAGTAAACCCTCCTTCATTTTGCATACCACTCTAACAGCTCCACCGACTTTAATTAAAAATAAAATTTGATGCATCTTTTTTACTCACACTCAGTAAAGGAACGCCTCAAGGCTGCATGCACAGCCCCCTTCGGTACTTTCGGCTTAAACATGCCCAGCTCAAATATCATCCTTAAATTTACTAATGACATCGCCATCTGTTTCACTTCTAATGAAACAGAGTTTACAGAGTAGAGCCCTGGCTGCTTGGTGCTCAGACAAAAGTATTTCCCTGAATGTCAGTAAAACAAAGGAGGTGATTTTAGATTACAGGACACATGTCAGTGTTACAGTTGTTAAAGGGTTGGGACCTTAAAATTCCTTGCTGTCCACATTTCTCATGACATCAAATGGTCCATCAACATTCACAAATCTGTTCTTTCTGCAAAGTCTTCTGGAATGACACCTGGACATTCTTGCATCGTTGCACCATTGAGAGCACTCAAAACTGTTTTAGGGAGATGGCACAGGTCCCCTAAATAACTTAACGTAATACCCTCCAGGAGCTTCTTTGCCAATGTAATCCTTCTTTCTGAAATTTATTATTAGTAGCAGATCATAGGTCACTTACTTGTTTGCCTTTATTATGTGTTCTGGAAGCTCAGCTGTGGGCAAAAGTGGGCAATGGACCTTTGGGATTAATGGCATAGTTGAATGCCGAGCTCTTAATTTGATTATTGACTGTCAGATGGTTTTATGTCAGCAGAAATGATAGAATTGGGTAATTTCTTAATCTTTACTTTATTTGGTTTATTTGTTGTAAGTTAAAACACAGCAATACTCACTCTAATTGATTAAAACTGCATTTTGGCAAATTTCCTTGTTTCTTACAGGCAGCAAGATCAGAGTGAGGAACAGAGACATGTCACAAGAGAAAACTGGCTACCCTATAATAGGGGAGAACAAACCTCTTCAAAATAATGTTTATGGGACACCCCAGCCTGATGCATTTGGGATGCCTCCACCAAACTACAGCCAGGCTCCTGGAGGACTCTCTTACCCAGCACCAGGACCCTATGGCCAGCCAGGTATTCCCCAAGGTGCACCAGGGTTTGCTCCAGGACCATACCCTCAGATGCCCTTCCCACAAATGCCATGCCCTCAAGGTCCATATCCACAGGGGCCATATCCTCAGGGCCCATATGCTCAGGGCCCCTACCATGGAACAGGGCAGCCTGGTTTTGATGGAGAGCCCAATGGTAAGTGTATTGTACTAAAATGATTTACAAGAAATCATATTTTGGGTTTTCTATTTAGTGTTTATTTTATACACCGCTGTTTTATAGTGTTATACGTTGTTGACAGATTTGATTTCATTTGTGAGAAGAAAAAAATATTTTGGTCAAAAATACATATAAGATCATTGGCATGAGTTTGAAAATGTAATTATTTGCAAGCAACAAACACTACCTTCTTACCAATAGGGATGCTACCATTCCACTACAAAGCATGAGGGCCTGAATGATGCTAGGTAACCTAATTGTGATAGGCAGAGTTAGGTATTTTCACTAGGGCTGTAGCTATCAATTTATTTTAATAATCGATTATTCTACCGATTATTCCATTGAATAATCGAGTAACCGGATAAGAAAAACATTTTCTTTATTAATGATACAATACTAAATATATATAAAAAAATAAAACAGGTATCTTAAAATGATCAAGTAGTTTAATCATTTATTCCCTTTTAAGCAAATTTTTACATTTTATTGCTGAAATTGCATACAAGAATATCTGTGAAACTAAACCAATTCAGTGCATTTAATTGTCATATTACATCAAAATGCAATACAAATATATAAATATATAAATAAGACTATAAAAATCAATTTTAAATGACTCTAAAAAAGGTAAACCCAAAAAGGTATTTTTTTTTGTATTTAAAATACTCAAATTACTTGAGGAATCGTTTCAGCCCTGATTTGCACTCCTAAAAGTTACAATGATCCAATGTGAAGAAAGTTAGTTTTAAGACTCCTCTTTCCTTTTTTTTATTTTTTTTTTACATTCCTAATGCAATCTAATCTAATGCAGGATAGACATTCTACAGAACAGGCAGATCCATTTTTATCAGGATAACAATTATATATATAGCCTGTAGGAAACACGTATGTCGAGATTCCCGCCTTGCCATGGCAAATATACAGGAAGCACAAGCATGTTTCTTAAGAAATAAAAAATAAATGCAGTTTAGTTTTTGCTTAAGAGGAACTACCCTTCACAATAATTTGGATAATAAGAATCTGAACTAAGACAAATTTGCTCATTTAGATGACTTTAAAAAAGAAGAACTTGGCATATATTAATAAAGGGCTTGTTTTATCTGTCACTGATGATCGATGAAGGCAGCATGTACAATCGTGTAGGTAACCATTTTGCATTGAATTATTTAAAAAATGTTGTAAAGGTCTTTTGGCTAAAGATGTCAATTCTTTTTTACTAGATTTTACATTTGTATTATTTTAGCTTACTTCCCCAGTATATTTAAGTATATTAAATTTTTTTTTTAAATGTTATAATTTACATTCAAATCAGGTACAAGGAAGAAATTACAGCACTCCATACTACTCCATGTTTTAACTGACTAAAGTAATTGAACAAATTTCCATATTTATAAAATAATTATTATAAATAAATAGAAAGTGGCATTTTTAAAACTTGGTTCCGGACAGAGGTGGACACACAAAGTACACACATCCATTACTTGAGTAGAAGTACAGTTACTCATGTTTTAAAATACTCGGGTAAAAGTTGAAGTACTGATTATACCTTTTTACTTAAGTGAAAGTAAAGAAGTCTTGGCTCTGACATGTACTTAAGTAAAAAGTAGTTATTACTTCTACCTGTTTTAGCTGTTAACTGGACCTCACTTCATATTAATATTAGATAGAACTTTATTGTCATTGCATTGTACAGGTACACAGCAACGAAATGCAGTTTGGCATCTACCAGAAGTACAAAAAATAGCAATCGTGCAAAAAGTGCAGATAAATATGTAGCATATGTACAGCATGTGATATTTATGTAAGCATATGTACAGTGAATAAATATAAAGGCTATAACAGCGCAGAGACGTGTGGACATCATTAAGAGCCTTTGCTATGTTTCCACACGGACAGTTAATGAGGTGATACCGGAAAAAGATTTTACAGATTTGAATGATGTATTGTTTTTATCTGTACGATCAATTAAGACAGTAATTTAAGTTCGTTTCTCCATTATGAGGGAAAAACCCACAAAACGCCACCCAGAGGATAAATTGTGTAAAACATGGCGGATTTGGTGTTTGATTTGAGACTTGGCGCAGAAATAAAACAAAAGTTTACTGACTAAAAATATTTTTCGGTGGAGTTTATTTATTTATTTTATATCTAAGTAAAGAAGGGACGTCGTGAATAAGTGTATGTTTTGCTGGAGGCTTTAATTTTGCCTCTTTTATATTTAGTTATTTATTTATGTATTTACATTTCTTTTTATAAAAACGGTAAAAACAGAAATGCGCTGAATTGATAGCGTGTTAATAACATTTAGTGCCGTTTACAATAATTTTAATTTTGACAGCAATATATATATATATATATATATATATACACACAAAACTAAATAAAAATGTTGTTACCGAATGAATGTATCCAGACTGAAGATCCACATATAGAACACAAGCAGAGATTATGATGATCAGGAATGTGTCTGTTCTCAGTCATGTTTATATCACTGACTCCCCCTGTCTCATCCACATTAACCCCAAACTTCTTACTGCCTTCTGCCTGCTGATTCTTATGTTTGTAAAGAGTGAGGGTCAGGACTTTATACACCAGCGGATTGAAAATGACGCACAGTAACAGGAAATCTGTTGATCGGCTAAAATCGGCGCGCAGTGTAAAGAAAAATTTTATATTTCACCAAATCAATGGATTAAAACTAAAGTAACGAGCCGGTTTTAAAAAATGTAAGAAGTAAAAAGTACAGATATTTGTGTAAAAATGTAACGAGTAAAAGTAAAAAGTTGTCTGAAAAATAAATAGTGGAGTAAAGTACTGATACCGAGAAAAATCTACCTGAGTACAGTAACAAGGTATTTGTACTTTCCACCTCTGGTACTGGACTACCTGAAGACATGTTCTGCCAGTCCTTAATTGCAGGTGTTAATATTGTCTTAAGTTCGTTAGTTTGTGGGTTGTTCAGGATTCAGGTCATGTGACGGACTTGGCTATTGCTGAACATTGGTCCCCAACCCTAACCCTAACCCTAACCCTAACCCTAACCCAGGCCGATTGGTACCGGGCTGCACAGAAAGAATACATAATTTACATTATTTCTGTTTTAAACACAGTTTCAAGGATAAATGTCTCTACAAATTCTATTTAACAAAATATGTATCTGGCGAAAACACTATACAGTGCCTTCAAGGTTCACCAGATTTATAATTATACATTTTTTGAGAACGTCATTTCAGCTGTAGGGTTTCCATGGTAGATTGTCATACAGTAAGTGAACTTCATTTTCACTCTTTACTTACTCTTTACTTGGGCAGCTGCGATTGGCAGTCCGGGGTATCACAGTGGAGACGGTCCTCCTTCATACTATGACAATGAGGAGTTTGCTAACTCAGGCTGGGAGGACAAAACTGTTCGCCAAGCCTTTATCAGAAAGGTGAGATTCCATAACTGAATTGTTCAGGTGTATCCTAACTCTTGAATTGCAGAAGCAGTGTTTCTTGATATTTGTTAATGACTTTCTCTGATGTCTGTGCTTCACTATCGTTTTCAGGTGTTCATGGTTTTAACCATACAGCTGACGGTGACATTCTCCTTCGTTGCCATCTTCACCTTCTCAGAGGACGTGAAGCTCTTTGTTCAGCAAAATCGGTGGACATACTATGTGTCCTATGCAGTCTTCTTCGTGTCTCTCATTCTGCTCAGCTGCTGTGGAGAATTCCGACGCAAACACCCATGGAATCTTGTGGCTTTGGTAGGGATGCATTGGATCTCAGCCTGATCATGCTGGATTAAGTAAATATAATCCACATGCAGTATAGAATCTCTTCCCTGGAATGCAATGTAGCACTATTGAGTTTCAGGTACACTTACTGTCCAGTTTATTAGGAAACACCTGTACACTTATTTTTGCAGTTATACACACAATCATAGTGTTAAAAGTGTTAGTGTAGAAGCTCAGTGCTTAACATAATACAGACACAAATAAAGAAATTTGGTTTACCTCAAACATTAGTATGAGGGAAAATGTGTTTTTATTGAGTGCATACATACTGTATAACTATCTAAATCAAAACTCTAAAATCTCTCTCTCTCCCTCTATCTCTTTCTCTCTCAGTCTATTCTGACTCTCAGCCTGTCCTATATGGTGGGAATGATCGCCAGCTTTTATGACACAGACACAGTCATCATGGCAGTAGGCATCACAGTAGTAGTGTGCTTCACCGTGGTGCTGTTCTCTCTTCAGGTCAGCCTGCTGCTTGTGTTTTTTCCGCTTGACTGCCCAGCGGCTCTGTAGAAAACGACTCTTGCTAAATTTTTTTAAACTTCCTTTCTTCTGTGTAGACACTGTGCTTTTATATGCATATTCCGAAATTAATCCCATCTTTAATCACCTACCTATGCTCTCTTTTCCCTGTACCACTTCTAGAGCAAGTACGATTTTACTTCCTGCCGGGGCGTGCTATTTGTTTGCCTCATCGTGCTCCTCCTTTTCTCCATCCTCTGCATCTTTATCCGTAACAAGATACTGCACATTGTCTACGCCTCCCTGGGGGCTCTGCTATTCACCTGCGTAAGTCATAATAGGCATTGATAAATATGCATCCTTTTTGCAAATGTATGTTTATTATTAGTGAAACAAAACTCAACATAGAGCATGAAGACAAAATATCCTTCTAAATGTTTTAAAGTAAGAATGGTGTTTTAAATTATGTAAATCATCAGGACACAATACATAACTTTTGCCATGTTTCCACACGGACGGGTTTAATTGCCGGATGTGTGCTTCATAGCAGATACTCGTGCTTGACTTTAGACTTGGCACATCAGTTTAATGTTTAGTAATTAAATGTTTAGTAATTAAAAACATTTTTTTTGGCAAAGTTTTTATTTTCTTTATTTCTGAGTAAAGAAAGGACATTTCGAATGTGTGTTGCTATGTAGGTTTTATTTTGCCTCTTTTACATTTATTTAGATTTTTATCAAAGATGGTCAAAAAGAAATGCTCACTGCTTCATTTACTAAATAAATTAGTTTTAACGCATTTGTATATAATTAATGACTTATTAATAAGACTTGCAATTGGGTCAGTTTGTAAAATCTAATATTTGTTCCAATTTGGACAGTGTACTTAAATTTTATTGTGCTTTAATTATGTTTCTATGATAGTGGCTCATTCATACAGATGTGTATGTTGAACTTTTCACATAATCAAAGCATATATGCAAAAAAATGTCTTCTTGTTATATAAATTAAAATGCTAAATTACTGATATGGAAAAGTTTTCTATTAGGAGATTTCTATATAACATTTATGGAAGGGGGTTCAGGTGTCAGTTATAGTTATGATAATTCTTTAAAAAGATTGTAATAGCTGCTACATAATCGGTGATAAGAACTAACAAAAGCATGAGGTGGCATTGATTAATATATAAAAACCAAATAATTTAATAAATTACCATTTAAAAAAATAAAAAATTAAACAATTAAATAACCACCCTATTGTGTAATATTTTCATTTAACAGTATGATCCATCGTGTGTTGTTTTTTACATATAAAATGACATGGACATATTAAAGGGGTGCATGTTTTTAACTGAATTTTATTTTTGTAGAATTATTTTACATTAATGGACATTGTTATTAACTTTTTATTGATGGAGGCTTGAGTTCATAGTTGTTCTTCACAACTTGAGGTTCTCTAAGGAACTGCAATATTTATAGTATCTCTGTGATATCATCTAGAGTAGTTTATTAGTCATCTTTAGGCTGTCCATGTGCAGCTATGATTAGCAGCAGTGGTTAAATTGATGTTTATGTTTGAGTGGTTGAGTAATGTTTATGAGTAAATGCAGCAACTAATATTTGTTTGTCTTTTCTCAGTTCCTGGCTGTAGACACTCAGCTTCTCCTAGGCAACAAAAAGATGGCACTGAGCCCAGAAGAGTACATCTTTGCTGCTCTCAACCTCTACACTGATATCATCAACATCTTTATCTATCTCTTGGCCATCGTGGGCCGCTCCCGGGAATGAGCAAAAATACATCAGTAAAAAAAATTATTAAGATTAAACCACCACACACACGGTGATTACATTGCACTCGTTCTCATTTTGTCTCTCAGTGTGTGTAAACCCTTTCTTCCATTATACACTTGGGTGTAGCAGATATGCAGGGTGGTCAGACCAAAAGCTCTATGCATCCAGCAGGCCTGGCATGGATCACAGCAAAAGGAAGAGCATATTTATAAAAGTTATTTATTTAAAAATCCACCACATCGTCTGCTTGCTTGACCCCGAAATGGCTTTTGCGCATTTGGAAAAGAGATGCAACGTAGTATGACTCATAAACAGCATGAGCAAACATCGCTCCTCCCCTGACTCCGGAAAGCTTGGCACTCTGCCTGATAATGCTAACACTGCATTAACAGAAAGAAAGAAAGGCAGGAAGTTGGCAGAGGGAGCATTGCTATATTTTGTAGACAAACAAAAAATCAAAATGGGAAGCTAAATCAGTCATCATCTTTCACTTCCGGTTCACTCTGACCAGTCAAAGTGCTGGTAAAGTCTGCATGGTAAAACAAACCAGCGAAGAAAGACAAACCCACACATCAGTCCCCTAATAGCTGCTCATTATATAGCTATAAATCTGAAGTTTTTCCACTCAACTTAGAGCATGTCCATATAAATGGCTGTGCTGCAGCACAGAGAAACATCACCTTTTAGGAGGCACAAACTTATTAAACACTCTGGAACATCACTTATTACTAACCGCATTCTAACACATCTGTACATATATTTATACATAATGATAACTTATATTTATTTATTTTTATTCATTTATTTTCAAAATAAATGACAGTTTAGTTGTGATGTTTGTATCATTTGAAAGTGTGCACACTGAAACTGCTGTTAGCATCATAAGATCGTGATTTATTCCTCTTTTTCCTCATTTAATTTTTAGTTGTGATCTGAAATGTATTATCGATTTAAACATTTGTGTTTCTTTATTTTAACTAGCATGAAACGCTTGCATGCTGAAATTTCTTAAGTTTTTCTTTGGAAAGTGTGCAGGTAAATTTTGCAGCATTTTTCTTTTTTTTTTCTTTTTTTTTTACAGGTTACTGTAGACTACAGGACTGTAGATGGTGTGCTTGCTTGCTTCTCTGATAGGGCTCTAGTTGTGCAATGTTCTTTACCACAGGCCAGCATATTGTGAGACATTTAGGATCATTTCCAGCTAATCCATCCTGTCATGGATGACCAAGGGCAAAACACGGTCCCAGATCAGTACTTACTGTTGACAGGTTGATCAGTGTAATGCAGTTGATTTAACATTAGAGCCGCTCAGTTGTGTTGTCCACCGCATCTAAAGGAGTACAATCTTTTAGTGGAAAATTCCAAAATGTCATCAAATTGTGTAAACTACAACTAACATTAGGACAAGATCTTAAAAAAAATAGTAAAATCTGTAAACATGTACACAGATGAGTAATTTCCTAATATGCTCATTTAATTCGTGGCTTGAATGTGATTGAATAAAATGTCCTCTATCTTGTCTCATATTAAATGTAATAGTTGCACGCGCCTTCCCTAGTTTGCATGTAGACACCTCGCACCCTGGACTAGTAAAAGATGTTTGGAGAAAATATTCAAATATCAATTTTAATGTACTGCAGCCCTGTTTTCTCATTCGATGAACAGTTTTGTGTTTGTAACTGACTCATGTTTAAGTGTACTTGGCTTTGTAGTTCTCTTTTCACTCTACATTTGCATTAAACTGAAGTTGGACTGTATCCTTTTACCTGACTGCTTGTATTTCATTAAAAGGGGTCAATCAGAGATGAAAAAATCATGTCTTGGTTGCTTTTCCTTGTAAGCTATACATTAGTAGGAGATTAAGGGAAGCAAAGTTTTGTTATGCATTTGTTAGAATCACCAATGCTGTAAGAGAGTGTAGAATATTATTATTATTATTCATGTAAATTAGAATTGGTGTATATAAAAATATTAGCTGTGGATTTTCACCTACTGCCCTGTCATTTGTTCCACAGTGGATGGTTTATCAGCATCAGTACCAGGTGATTTGCAAACTATTACTATATACTGTACTATGACTCTCTTTTTGTTTTAGCTATATAACTGTTGGGCCCCTATTGGGCATCAGAACCCTTGATCCAGCCTTCTATTTTAATAAGGCTGATGTGCCTGGTACTCATACAAACACAAAACATAATTGTCTGTGATGTGCTGAGAAAAATCCAGCACCAGAATAATATCTTGCCATCTGTGTTTAATTTCTGCTGATGGATGAAGTACAGAGGGCTAATCAATTGTGCAAACTGTCCATAGCAACATGTATATATTGTGGCACAGAAAGAGAAAGGAAAGAGTCATGCAAAAGAATGTGCAAAAATATCTGGAATTGTAATCCATTTCATCACACCACAGTCACTTGAACACACTGACAACATGTGCCACAGCACTAATAAATACATAAGTTCATCCATCAGTCAGCCTGTCACGGGTTTCATTTTTCAGGAGTTTTCTGGGATCAGGAATGACTCAGGCTCAGGCTCTCACAAGATGCAAACTTAACATGAAAGAACATGTATGGGATTATGTAGTAAACAAAAACAAGGTAAACAACCCAGAATCTTTTTTTATATTTTAGATTATCAAATTTAGCTAAATTTAGCTTTGATGACAGCATATGCAACACTTGAACAAAGGTGTGTTGCATATGCTGATGGATGAGAGTCATGTCTCTTTCTGTTACAGCCTTCTTGAACTGGTCCAACATTTCAAGCCTCTTGGTTTAAAAAATGTCCTTTTTTTGTCCACAGGGATAATTGGGAAGGAAATTGATTTCCCCTCTTTTGGGTCTTTTGATGCTGGCCTTGGAGGCTGAACCTTCTGGATTTGTCCTGCTTATACAATAATGCAATACTACATTGCATTCTGTCTTGAAATGACAAGTGACAGAAGCTGAATCAGAGACAAGCTTTTCAGAACTGAAATTAATCAATAGGATAGACATTGGGTCATGGTGTGGTTCACCCAGGTTGCCATTCAAGCAAAAACATGCCATTGCCGGTTAGTGGTATTTACATACAGCTACATACAGTTTAGCATCAGTTCAACATCAAGCAGAACATTTTGAGAGGAATAAATGATGGAAAATGATGACTCCTGACTCTAAGTTGCAATAACACCTGTAACCTTATTTGTATAATTTTGTTGAAGTCATTTAAAAGAATGTTTTGGGCTCATGATAATTTATTAGATATCAATCACTGATAAACTCATTACTTCTTCTTCTTCTTCTTTCAGCTTCTCCCATTAGGGGTCGCCACAGCGGATCATCCGTCTCCATACCCCCCTGTCCTCTACATCTGCCTCTGTCACAACAACTATCTGCATGTCCTCCCTCACCACATCCATGAACCTCCTCCTTGGTCATTCTCCTACCAATATAACTCATGTCCCTCCTCTGCACATGTCCAAACCATCTCAATCTCACTTCCCTCACCTTGTCTCCAAAATGTCCTAACTGTGCTGTCCCTCTAATAAACTAATTTCTAATCCTGTCCATCCTCGTCACTCCCAGCAAAAAACTCAACATCTTCAGCTCGGCTACCTCCAGCTCCACCTCCTGTCTTTTACTCAATGCCACTGTATCTAAACCATACAACATCGCAGGTTTAACTCATTACTATCATTCTATCAATAGATTGATGTTCTAAGAGTAACATTATAGTCTTTTTGCATAAACTAAGTTGATTAAGTAAGAGTCATAAGATCATAAGTCATGGAGTAATATGTTACATACTGTATCTCTACTTTTAATCAACTTTTACTACTTGGTATACTTTGTCCACTGCTGCTTGTTGCATAAATAAGGTCAGCCACACACCAAAATATAGTACAGTGCCCTCCACAATTATTGGCACCCCTGTTTAAGATGTGGTCGTGGACTTCTAAAAATTCTCCTTTTTTTTAAAACAACATAAAACCCAAAAGCAAAAAAAAGAGAAAAATCCAACCTTTAATTTAAGTACATTACTTTGGTGGTAAAAAAAATCATACATTTAGAAAAAAAAAAAAAAATGAAATCATGTGTCCCACAATTATTGGCACCCCTAACAATTCCTCTGAAAATTTTAATTGTTTTTTTTATTTTAATATATTTTTCTGTAGTTGCTAAGGTTGGTCAGGGTATCTAGGGACTTTTAATTAGTAATTCGTGATTTCCTGTTTCCCTGGGGTATAAATATGACGTGACACAGAGGCCTAATTCTCTTACCCATTTGTCAACATGGAAAAGACAAGAGAACACACCATTCAAGTAAGGCAGATGTGTGTCGACCTTCATAAGTCAGGCAATGGCTGCAAGAAAATAGCCACTCGCCTTAACTTGGCGGTATCTACAGTCAGAGGAATCATTAAGAAGTTTAAAACAACTGGAACAGTGACAAACAAGGCTGGAAGAGGTCCCAAGTTTATCTTGCCACAACGCACAGTGAGGAGGATGGTAAGAGAAGTTAAAAAAAATTCCAAGCTCACCGTCACAGAATTGCATCAAAGAGTGGCATCTTGGGGTAACAGAGTCTCCAAAACAACCATCAGATGCTCTCTACATGCCAACAAGCTGTTTGGGAGGCATGCAAGGAAAAAACCTTTTCTCACTAACACTCACAAACGTAAACGTCTGGAGTTTGCTAAGCGGTACTGGGACTTCAACTGGGATCGTGTGCTTTGGTCAGATGAGACTAAGATTGAGCTTTTTGGCAACAAACACTCTAAGTGGGTCTGGCGTAAAACAAAAGATGAGTATGCCGAAAAGCACCTCATGCCTACCGTGAAGTATGGTGGAGGATCTGTGATGCTGTGGGCCTGTTTCTCTTCCAAAGGCCCTGGGAACCTTGTTAGGGTGCATGGCATTATGAACGCTTTGAAGTACCAGGATATTTTAAATAAAAACCTGATGGCCTCTGCCAGAAAGCTGAAGATGGGTCGTCATTGGGTCTTTCAGCAGGATAATGATCCAAGACATGTGGCAAAATCTACACAAAAGTGGTTCAGCAGTCACAAACTCAAGGTCCTCCCATGGCCATCTCAGTCCCCAGACCTCAACCCAATCGAAAACCTGTGGGGCGAGCTAAAGAGAAGAGTGCATAAGAGAGGACCCAGGACACTGGATGATCTAGAAAGATTGTGCAAAGAAGAATGGTCAAAAATCCCTCTCTCTGTGGTCTCCAATCTTGTGAAATGTTATAGGAGGAGATTAAGTGCTGTCTTGTTGGCAAAAGGAGGTTGTACAAAGTATTAACATCAGGGGTGCCAATAATTGTGGCACACATGATTTCAAGTTTTTTTTCTTTATCTAAATGTGTGATTTTTTTACCACCAAAGTAATGTACTTAAATAAAAGGTTGGATTTTTCTCTTTTTTTGCATTTGGCTTCTATGTTGTTTTTAAAAAAAGGAGAATTTTTAGAGGTCCACGACCACATCTTAAACAGGGGTGCCAATAATTGTGGAGGGCACTGTAAATGGGAAATGGGAAGCCTTTCCAGAACAATGTATGATATAATAAATGTAAATAAATATTTAATCTGAAACCAAGAAGTTTCAAAAGCACATATGGATATGATGGTTATGTGTCTATAAACCTTGGGCTGTAGACTATAGAGCAGGGGTCACCAACATGGTGCCCACAGGCACCAGGTCGCCTGCAAGGACCACATGAGGGCCAATTCAAAAAAAAAAAAATAGCCCACCACTTACCAGTGAGCTGCATCTAATTTTTTATGCTGCTATTCTTTTCTATATCTGTCACGATAGACAGAGTGTCAAAAACCGGAGCATGGTTAAACACTTTATTTAGTCTTTATTTAGTCTGAACATGTACAAGGCAGAGGCTTGAGCAGAAGTACAAAACCGGAGCGCGGGTAGAATCTGTAATAACGGTAGAGTCCGTAATGTGGGTAGAGTCCGTAATGTGGGTAGTCCAGGGATAATCGCCAATGTGAACCATTAAAGGCAAACCTATCTTGAGCGCTTCCTCCGAAGCAGAGCCAGGAGCATGGAAGTACCGAGAATACTAGTGGTAGGAAGTCCGGTAGATCTTCCATGGCAACAAATAGATCCGACCGAGAGTGAGGTGGAATCGGGACCTTATAAAGGGGAAAGGTAATGGTGAACAGGTGTAGGTGATTAGAGGTTGAGTGAGAGTGTGAGCCTTGGAGGGAGGCGTGGCTGGTGGTTCCCTAACAAAATCACACTTGCATTGGTGTGAATTTAAAATTGACAATATTAAAATATAGATGACTAGATTTAGAGGAATATCATTAATTATTAATAATAACATATAATTAAAGGTAAATTGAACTAATTTTTTTTTTATTTCAGAAGTGTGCATCAAACTGGTAGCCCTTCACATTAATCAGTACTTAAGAAGTAGCTCTCAGTTTAAAAAAGGTTGGTGACCTCTGCTATAGTGTATGTGGACCTCACCTTGGTCTACATACACTATAGTCCCAAAACCTGGTTCTAGTGTAACCTCGGTCCTGCATGTGTTTCTCTGGACCTAGGCTGTGAAGTCAGTGCAGTAGTGTTAGACCTTCCCTATACAATCATTTTACTACGGTGCTAGAGACATATCTGACCTACAAGGATACACACAAGCAGCTTTTACACAATGTACTCAATAGGTGTCTTTATTAAACACTCCATTCCAAAACCATGACCATTACGTGACCAGAACTGGTCCCCTCTCTGTTATAATGGACCTCCACTCTGCTCTGTGTGGGGATTTGTGCACATTCAGCTACAAAAGCTATAGTGAGATCAGTGATGCTGGGTGAGGAGGTCTGGGGTGCACTTTGAGTTTTAATTTATCCCAAAAATGTTCAGTGGTGTTGAGGATCAGTGGTGTGTACAGACCACTAGAGTTCCTCACTCATCATGTCTCAAAACATGTCTTCATGAGGCTCAATTTATATCCTATAGCGTTATAGGGGTTGGAATAGCCCCTTAGATCTATTCTGTTTTCAGCTTTGTGGTATGAAAAGCCAACATGTGAGTGCAGTAATTGAGCAAACACAAATATTTGATCAGATAGTACTTGGATTTACAGTACATCAGTCCAGCTAGTGCCAGGATTCTGCACAATTTCATTGCACATATTGTCCTATGATTATATTTTAAATTATCTTTTGTACATTCTTACTTTTCTTATTGCTGCTGGTCTCTGAGAGCTACCAAACAAATTTCGTGACAATAAACTCTGAAGTCTGAAGAGAGCGTCGTTTTTGAAGAGGAGCACCATGCGCCTTTAAAATGACAGGGTTCGAACGCGCATGCGCAGTTCACACTTCGATGTTGAACGCTGTGAACGTTACCTTCTTCACGTTTTCCGTTTTTCTTTTCAGCTTGATTGGTGATTAAAAAAAAAAAAAAAAAACACGGGGGGTTTTTTTTAAATTACCATCAGGTAATTCTGCAGAAGGTCCTTTTTAAGAAGAAGATGTCAGTTTTCTCCGAATCGGCTCTGGAGAAAAAATTGGCCGAACTTAGCAACTCGCAGCAGAGTGTCCAGACCCTGTCTTTATGGTTAATCCACCACAGAAAACACTCAAAAACCATCGTGAAAGTCTGGTACAACGAGCTGAAAAAAGGTAAGAACACCACAATGTGAACACACAACACGGACCAGGTGTACTGGAAGCTGTTAGTTTGCTTGTGTGCACTTTACTAACCAGAACCATGGAGCAGGCTAGCTGCTTAGCACACAGCATGAACCATGCATCAGTGTTTGGCTTAGAAATAAAACCAGGTAGTTTCTTGTTTACACCAGATTCGGATTCCAAACGTTTTGTAAGGAAGAAGTTCAGCAACTGACTAAAGTGTCCAGGTAGGGATCCGGTTATCACTCAGGGAACATGTGCAGTGTTTTGATAGGAAACATTACCGTGTGTCTTCAATGAACCATTTCATGCAAACTGTAGACTTCTATCAATTACTGCTTATGTGGTTGTAATAAGCCTGGTACTCAGGCCTCAGGTGTGACTTCAGCCTTGTTAGAGAGCAGATAAATCCCTGTTATATCTGTTGGCATTTATTCAATCAGTTATTAATAGCACAAGAGACATTGTGTGAATCATAGTGACTGAAGGAATTGCTTTAAAAAAGATCTGAAATTGCTGAAAGCAACATGATTTGACAGACAACAATTAGATCGAGTTGTTTATTGTTTATTATTGTTGATTTGAGAAAAAAACAAACCACAAATTAAAATTGGTTTGGAAGTTATTTTTCGTGTGTTTGTCCATTCATTGTATGGGGATATATATATTGTTTTTATTTTGTGAGTTCAAAACTGTTACACCTATTTAATGATTCATTCTGCACTACTCTTGTAATTGTCCAATTAAATTAGACGGATGGGGCGGGTCTTGCTCTGCAGGTGTGTGTGTGTGTGTGTGTGTGTGTGTGTGTGTGTGTGTTTGGTTGTGTAACTTTCTGTGCATGATTATCTTTCTTGTGTGTGGTAGAAGTGGTTGAAGCTGTCAGTGTTTTGTGTGATAACAAAAAGTGAAAGTAAAAGTGAGATAACAGACACAATTGGTTGGAACATGCGGGCAATGAGGATTGTTTGTCTTGCAGACAAAAAGAACTTGATGTATGGCCGCAAAAGAAAATGTATATCGCGTGATTGTGCAAGTGACATGAAAAGTAGTTTCTTTTAGAATTGATATTATTGTGCGTATATTCTTGCCCTCAGTCTGCCGCACTAATGAACTGGATTCAGGGATCTGCTGCACATGAGAGCAGATGAATTTGATTCTCTTTTAGATTCCTACTGGCTGTTTATCATGTAACGCAATACATTTTAAGACCTTCATTAAGCGTGATGATCATGATTAGTTAGCTAGAAAAACTGCTCCAGATTCGGTTTCTAGATTCGGGGGGGGGGAGCACTTGTCCTCCAGACTGTTCCAGGTTATAGTGTGTTTTGTACTGATCAGTACTCATCTACATTAGCCCTTTCCTCCCAAATAAAACATTACATTAATAAGCTAGTGTTACATGTTGGTATAGTGTTTATCACTCCACTCAGACTGTGAAGTAAACTCAAATCTCAGAAGATCATGACAGACCCCTACATGGCGTGAAAAGTGCAGGCAAGGAAGCATTTTGTAAAAATGTGTTTTCTAAAGCCACAGCCAAATGATATTTAAATGAGTTCCCCCACAATTGTGTATGACTCACTGATGCAAATTAAAGTTGCATGTAGCAAAGAATTCAAATTCAAACTAAAACCTATTGTTATTCTGCTTTAACAGGCTGCTGATTCTACTGCCCTGATAATCACATAATTGTTCAGCTAATTGGATACAACAAATATGACCTATTTTTAGTACAGAGAAATCGACCCACAGCCGAGTAGCTTCTGTCTAAAGTGGGGAAGTGACAGTGACACAACAGAGCTCTAAAAATAATCTGTAAAAATGTCACAATTTTGTTAATACTGGAGGACCATAAGCTGAAGCGTTAAAGTAGAAATCAGTCTTATCCTCACCAAGAACATCTCAGATTTCTTTCAGAATTTCTTTCTTTCTTTCCGACATTTTTTTCTTTCTTTCTGACTTTCTTTTTTTCCGACTTTCTTTCTTTCCGACTTTCTTTCTTTCCGACTTTCTTTCTTTTTTCTTTCTTTCTTTCTGACTTTCTTTCTTTCTTTCTTTCTTTCTTTTTCTTTTCGACTTTCTTTCTTTCTTTCTTACTTTCTTTCTTTCCGATTTTCTTTCTTTTTCTTTTTCTTTCCGACGTTCTTACTTTCTTTCCAAATTTCTTTCTTTCTTTCCGATTTTCTTTCTTTTTCTTTCTTTCTGACTTTCTTAATTTCTTTCCGAATTTCTTTCTTTCTTACTTTCTTTCCGACTTTCTTTCTTTCTTTCTGAATTTCTTTCTTTCTTACTCTCTTTCCGACTTTCTTTCTTTCTTTCCAATTTTCTTTCTTTTTCTTTTTCTTTCCGACTTTCTTTTTTTCTTTTTCTTTCTGACTTTCTTTCTTTCCGATTTTCTTTCTTTGTTTCCGAATTTCTTTCTTTCTTACTTTCTTTCCGACTTTCTTTCTTTCTTTCTTTCTTTCCGATTTTCTTTCTTTTTCTTTTTCTTTCCGACTTTCTTTCCGACTTTCTTTCTTTCTTTCCGATTTTCTCTTTTTCTTTTTCTTTTTCTTTCCGACTTTCTTTTTTTTCTTTTTCTTTCTGACTTTCTTTCTTTCCTTCTTTCCGACTTTCTTTCTGACTTACTTTTTCTTTCTTTCTTTCTTTCTTTCTTTCTTTCTTTCTTTCTTTCTTTCATACTTTCTTTCCGTTTTTCTTTTTTTCCGACTTTATTACTTTCCGACAATTTTTTTATTTTAGACTTTCTTTCTTTCTTTTTTTCTTTCTTTCTTTCTTTCTTTCTTTCTTTCTTTCTTTCCCTCCCACCTCCTAATTTTTTCTGACTCAGCTGATATGCAGCCATGTTAATGCGGGATTTAATCTGTATGAGCTCTGTGACGTGCACAAAACATGAGCCCATGTGCCCTAAATGTTTTTAAGGCCATAATGGAGTATTGAAATCTAACTTCTATTCGCTGTGAACTTTTAAAACTAGTGCAGTCTGATCCAAATCAAGTCAAATTAAACTGAAGACTCCTGATATTCTAAATCACAAATTGTAGAATATTTTCTCCATTTGTTGAGATAGTTACACACATGCAGGGTTGGACAAATATTAAATCCATAATCAAGCTTATCCATAAAGTGCAAATGTGCTGCCCACGAAGTCCATCATGTAGTGTAATAATAATTGCTAAATAATGAACTGTATATAACTGCATTTATTTAAATCAAGAGTAACTAATGGGTTTATTATTATTTTCTTTTAGAAGATTATTATTATTAATTTTTTTTTTTTTGCAAATGTTTTTTTTTTTCCTTTTTTGGTTGTTAAAACTAAAAACAATACATGAAATCTGTTTATCCTGATAAATAGCCACTGTTTTGTCCACCCTTGCGTAGGCAAAAGGGCAGATGGTGGCAGGAATGTGGGATGAGGACAGAAAATTGGAAGACAAAATGATCATTGTTAGCTGTTTGGACATGGTAACAGTGGATGAAGATATGACACTTCTGGAGGAGAAGATATCAGTATTTTCAACCGCAGACAAGGCTCTCAGAAAACACTCATATGTGTGGTAATAATTATTTAACGTCTTAAAAAAGCACCTTGGAAGGGTGGAGGAGTTTGTCTACAACACTGAATCAATATTTGGTTTGTAAATGATAAACTAGAATATGGTTGTTGTTGTTTTTTATTTTTGTTTTTAAAGTAATGTAATGTTTGATAGTTAAAATAAGGACATCCTGCTGTTGATACATTTTGTTTTGTATTTCTTTCAGTTTAAATGTGGCTTCTTAAAGACTCAAAGACCATCTGCAATGAACGTGCATTTTGCTTCCTTGGTAGATTTGATGTGAATCAGGAACATGATGAATACATTTTGGACTGAAATTTCGGTTGTTTTCTTCAGTTTCCATGAACCTGTGTGTTATTCTTAATTAAATTGTCTAGTAATATTTGCGATTGTAGTGTAACTTGGTGAGCACTAAGATTTGGAAGCACATGCTGTAATGACCGCACCATGGTGTCACCATCAAGTTTGAGCATGTGTTAGCGACCACATTAATAGGAACACCTGTACCTGCTTATTCACAGATGCATTCAGCCAATCATGCGACAGGAGCACAACACAGCGCATATCATCATGCAGGTCAAGAGCTTCAGTTCATGTTCACATCAGTCCTCAGAATGTAAGAAATTGGGATCTCAATGACAAAATACATCCAGTGAGTGTCAGTCCTTGATGAAGGTTAGGTTGCACCTACGGCATCTTAAATAACTGCTCTTTACAACCATGGTGAGCAGAAAAGAAATCTCAAAATGCACAAATCTGAGACAGATGTCCTGTAGGAGAAGACCACATCACGTTCTACACTTGCTTGCCAATTCCAAACATTTAAGATGATGTTTTTATTCCCCCTGCATGATTCTGAGTAAACTCTAGAGAATATTGCGCATGGAAAATCTCAGAAGATCAGCAGAAGCTTTTGTCTTTAGTCGCCGTTTGTGTTTTGTGTGCGTATTTTTGTTAATTGAATCCCTCAGCAACAAGGAAAAGAAGTTTCTTGTCTTATTTCCTGTCTGATCAAATGCTCCTTTTGAAAGAATATTCTAGCCTGTGGATCCTCGACTCTAAATTTAGCACCGTTTCTGCGGAACCACAAACAACGCGTTTCCTTGTGTTTCCACCCACGAGGCCTGTAGGTTATGACCGCAGCGTGTTATCCAGATGATTAAGAATGAATATCCCGTCCTCCTGGCACTCTGAACTGCTTTACAGTATGATCAATCTTCTGTATCTGTAAGGGTGAGGTTTTTAATTACCTACATATAAATCTTCATCAAGTTGGTATGATTTCCATGTCTTCTTTTTTTTCCAGCCCAGGTATCTCGTAAACTGACCTTCCTTTATCTTGCAAACGATGTCATTCAGAATAGCAAAAGAAAAGGGCCAGAGTTCACACTGGACTTCGCCCCGGTTATTGTCGACGCCTTTAAACACGTCTCGAGGTGAGTGTTAATGACACTTAAGTCTCATATGCAACAAGGTTTCCTATTTTGGTTAAGATGCATTTGATTTGAATACTCACTGATCCTACCACCTTGTGTGTAGTGAAGGAGAAGAGGGTGGAAAGAAACACCTGGAGAGGGTTTTGTCTATTTGGCAGGAAAGAGCAGTTTATGAGATCGACCTCCTGGACAAACTCTCGGTAGTGCTACGTAAGTACGTTTCAAATCTCTGCAGTCTGACATTGTTCCTTGTTAACGTTATTATTATAACATAAGGCTCATTTATATTACTTGCATTATGCAGTAACTTCTATGGATTATTTAATCAGTGATTGAAAAGGTATTGTATGTAGTTGCAAGCGTGATCAATGACCTGCTGATGGGTGCTGAATGTGTAAAAAGATAAAATGCTTTTATTTTGAATAGACTGTGAAATCTGTTTCAAATCTAACCATGAATAGGGTTTAAGGTAAAAAAAAAAAATGTGTTGGATTTGAAATATTTGGAAGAACAGTATGTAATACGAGGTGGTATTAAAAGGTTTCGAGATTAGCTCTGTACTTCCTCTGTCTCTTTTCCCAAATGTCCTCCCTCAGACGCCTAAAAACCCGGCAGTAAAAATCACTATGGAAGGTTTGACCCCTGGGGATGAATTCAGTTCTCAATTCTCCCTCTCAAAACAAGATATTAGTATTTTCAACTGCAGACAAGGCTCTCAGAAAACACTCGGATATGTTTGGTAATATTGTCTTTAAAATCTTAGAAAAGCACAGGGAAAGGATGGACAAAAAGGACATTTTGGCTTAAGACAAACTAGCATATGGTGTTTTGTGTTTTTTTATATAAAAGAAATATATAAAGTAATGTAATGTTTGATAGTTTAAATAATCTTACATTTTGCTACATTTTTGTAAAATAAATATTTTATTATAAGCCAATATGGTCATATTTTTTTTTTTACACTAGCTCACAGTAGAATTGTGAGCTAGCCCTGTAATGACAGCACTATAGTATGTTGGTCCGTCTCTTTCGAATGTTCCCCCATTGGACGCCCCAAAACCTGGCAGTAGAACTCGCTATGGATGGTCTGACCCCTGGGGATGAATTCTCGATGAGCAATTTTCAAAAAAGATGACTTGGTCAAGCTGCGGACCTGCCTCGCAATTTTCGGTCGTAGAGATGATCAGCTCTTTCACTGTGAAGTCTGTTTCCATTGTTGCTTCGTCTTCGGGTCATACCTCCTACACCCACGCAGATTCATCATCGGTGATGATGCTCGACATGAAGCACGGGTCATCCACTGCACACTGTCAGAGTTCTTGGCAGACTTTGACTAGGTGTTCTTTCTGCTCCTGAGTCAGCAGCCTGGGGACGAATGAGCAGTTGCACAGCTCTCGGTGTACACAGTACGATTTTTGTTGCACTCTGACTTGTGAAGGTCGGTGCACCCTGTGACCGTGCGTGCAGCTTTGTGCCGCCATCTGTTTGCTTGTTACAAAACGAATCTCGAAACAAACCTTTTGATAACAGCTTTATATAAAACTATTACTACCATGAAAACAATAACATCCGCATACTCTAATCACATTTATAGTAATCTGCCAATATTTCTTTAAAAGCAGGACTTAAAATACATAATAATCTTTTCTTTTTTTTTAAACCCACAATGTCTAGATGGTGAAAAGAAGGCCAAGAAAAGACCTTATGAGGAGATTAAAGCGAAAGATAATGACTTTGCCTCCCAGAGTTCTCCAGCAAAGCCGCCACAGGTACTGTGCAGAAACACTGTTTGGTGGCACTGCCTATGATGTCCGTGTTTCCTATTTATTGTGATCAATCCAACAGTCTTGTCTATTTCAGACAGCCGATTTGATCCGGGCACTGCAGGAGTTGGAGAACGCAGCCTCAAGTGACTCCGCACTACGACAGAGGATCACCGCTTTACCTCCAGAGGTGCAGGACTCATCCCTGCTGCACAGAATCACAGGTGGGTGTGGTTAACTGCTTTTCAGGGGAGTCATCATCTACAGTTCAGTTGTTACAGAGAGGCAGGAGATACCAGAAATATGTGCTTATATACTTCTGTCAGAATAAGCTTTAGAAAAAGGAAAATTTACTGAAATAAACCTGGCATTAAAGATGCACTTTCCAGCTCCGGTTCCTGTTGTTTCTTGGTGCACATCAGGGAACCAGAAAAACAAAAACGCTAAATAGCAAACGTTCACTGTGTCTGTTCCTGTTTTGGCTAGAATTGTATTTGTTTGTTGGTTTTGTGATTTATAAACTCAATTGGTTGCTTATGAATCCTAACAATATGTTGTATCATTTATATTGTTGACACACAGCTGATCAATTCACATTCATGCACATTGTCTTGTTAGCAATGTCCACACTTTTGAATTGTGTATCTGCTGACTTCTCCATTGAGTAACCTACCCAGGCCTATATGTGGAAGTGATCTACATGATTACACCTAATAGGTTGGCTCAGCCCAGGCTGTGTGTGGTGTTTTTTTTCCCAGATAAGGAGTCAGGAGAACGCTTATCCAGACTGGTAGAGGAGGCCTGCATGCTGCTAGCAGATTACAGTGGACGCCTGGCAGCTGAGATCGACGATCGACGACAGCTCACACGGCTGCTTGCACTTTTTCTGCAGAGCCAGAGGGATGGCCTGGCCAAGAATGAGCAGAAACTCGAAGTGCGTATGCTCACCATTTTTCTCATTATGTTATAGGTTAACATTAAAACAATTAGTAAATTTACTTGTTGGATTTTTCTTGTCCACTAGAGGTCAGCACTAACTCATACATATACAGTCAGAAAAATTTTAAACCTCACTGATGTGTGCTGGTCAGCAGACCTTAATGTGAGCTGGAATGGAGTGTAAGTGGAGTTTCTGCTGGTGCACGCACTGTGATGACCAAATCCCAGTAAGATTCATGTTTCAGAGCGGGGAAGAAAGTACGATTTGATGATAATGATTACCCCATATTCTCTAGTTTATTGTCCATCAAACAGAGATGTGTGAACACTACCTGTGCTTTCAAGCCCCCAGCTTTTCATACATTTTATTAATTCATTCCAATTGCAGACTCCAGTGTTTTATATGTATTCTAAACTGGCTGTTTTATAGCCAGACTTTGTTTATTTGCACTTTATATAATCCAGTCCAACGGTGTGCCTGTGCAGGGAGATTTAGTGCCATGACGAGTCTAATTCAGTGATTTATGTACGCTGCCTGTTTTTCTAACCCAAGTGTGAATATTAAATGGATGGCAAAAACTAGATTTGGCATAATAAAGTGCAGCATTTCAGTTTGTACAAATTGAATTTGCCGGAAATCACATAAAATACAAACATTGATCATCAGTAAAATGCCTAAAGTCTAATGAAAGGGGAAATGGCATTAGATCAGATTAGGTAAGTAAACAAACAAAAAAGGTTCACAGGGTTGTTGTTTTTTTTCTATGTAATCAGTTATTTAAAGGGCTTTTCACTTTGTTTAATAAGATTTGAAAAAAAATACTTCTGTACATACTGTTAGATTCGATTCCAACTCCCAGACTTCCACTACCTTCATATTCCACTTTAACCTCTGGTGGTAAGTATAAATACAAATAAAGATTGTGATGTATTCATTTGTGAATATCTTTCCAGACTCTCCGCAGATCTCCGTATGCTCTGTCTTCATTCTTACAGATCCAAATAAAGAAAATAAATACACAGTTTGGGGTGTGCTGTTTATTTATGCTTTTCATTTCGCAGCTGGTTTCAACATGTGCATGCTAATGAAGTTCAGTAATAAAATATTGCTTGACAGTTTGAGATTGATTTTATTTAACACAAAAAGTGGTTATTCTGCACTTTTTATGACGCCAGTAAAATCCATCTTTTCATAAGGAACATGAGATTATTTTGTGGTTATATAAATGTTTTTAGGTTTTTTTTATAATGAGAGCTGCTGTGCCTTAGAGTTTACAGCAGCTTGTGTACTACAGAGATCAACATAAAGACTAAAACACAGCAAATGGTGAATCAGACGAGTGTATATTCTGTAGGTGATTTTAGTTTTCCCTTATCAGGTTTGCATTTTTAATCTAGCGGCATTGTAACTTTTATGTTCGGAGTGTTTAATAGCTTAAAAGTGTTTAAAAGAGTTACCTGATAGTCCGACACTTAGATAAAAATCGGTTATTATTACATCTGTTAAGGTCTAAAGTGTTTAATAACTTGCATAAAAAAAAAATCACTTAAAATGTAATTAAAATTCATTAATAAAATATTAATATAGAAATTTGCCACAAAATGTCGACCATCACAAAAGCATTCATACACTGACATGAATATAATGAGTAATATAAATAAATGTAACATAACACTGATACCATCATATTAAATTAAAGGCAGCTTAAGCTTACATTTAAGAAGAAGAAGCAAAAAAAAGGAGTTTGTGTGCATGAGATGAAATGACCTCAAAGAGAAATATGTAACATTTCTCTGGGTTCTATGTTCCCACTCACATCATGTCTGCTATAAATCACAGTGCATGTTGATCATTTGACACACACTACATTTATAGTCTCTAATGAGCATGTTTGTTGTATGTATTCCAGGAGTACAAGCACAAGCTGGCACGAGTCACCCAGGTGCGGAAGGAGCTCCGATCACGCCTCAACAACCTCCCAGATCTTTCACGGCTTCCTAACGTAACGGGTGGTCACGTACGCCTGCCCTCCTCTGGTGATCTCTATAGCCCTTCTGACTGAGGTGGACTGCTGTGCCCGCTTTTTTTTTTTTTTTTTTATCTTAGTCTTGAGCTTGTTCCTGCTACTTGATTATGTTGTCCATTACCCATCATACTATCAGTATGTGGATGTGTCCTGAAATAGAAATAGGTTTTTAAGAATTGACTTGACCTCCTTGAAGCTTTGACTCAACATCGTTTGGAATTTTTGTTTTTATTTTTTTCTCCAAATGTTACCCTAAGCCATGTTTTAGAAGCTCACTGGTACATTGTCACCTTCTTTTAGCCTTGAGTAGAGGCTTTGCACAGAAAACTCTCCATCTTGATTTAGTGGCATGCCTTCTTTTTGGTCTTTGTCACTTATTTGAACTTCAGTTGTGGTGGTTTTTTTTTTTTAAAGATTAATTTAGTCTAATCTAATTTAGTCCTTTCAGCCCTACAATTGTTTCGTTTTGAACTATCTGAACTGATAACCTGTACTATAGCCAATAGAGTTCTCTTAGGCTTTTCAAATCCCTGACTGCTAGAACTGCCCACTAGTACTTGAGACTTGCTGTGTTACTATTTTTGTATATATGTAGTGAATTGTAGTGAATTCACTGGAGGATAGATATAGCTTGTGAAAAAAAAAAAATCATTGCAGTATCTTATAATTAACTGCAGTATTTTGTTATAGAAATCCTGAAAGATGGTTCAGGTCCGAAAGATATGAGAAATCGCCAAGTGCTGTAGTTGATAATTTCTCTCAAAATACTGCTGGGGGCTGGTTGCATTTTTAAGTTCAGTACTCAATCAACTTTATTGCTCTAATGATGCATAAAAACCATTCATTATGGTTATTTTAACCATTTGAGTCATTTTATTGTGATCATTATGTTACATGACCGATAGAAGAAAAGCTCATGAAAGCATTCATTCATTCATTCATTCATGCATTCATTGTGTCTACAAAGGGTCCCTTATTTCCCTGCATCTTGTTTAAATTCTATTCATCAATGCTCAATATTGAATTGAGAATTATACAGAAATTGTCCATCAATATCGTTAACTTTTTATTACAGGTGCACTCCAAAGGTATTTGCCTAAATAAAAAATGTCTTTACATATTATTTTTAACAGGAGTTTGTTGGCTGGAGCGTTCATCAGGTGTGTGTTTACTGTATATTTGTATCATCTGGATCTGCAGAACAGTCAGTGATTGTGTGTTATAACTTATTTGCCACTGTGCATTTTATCATCGAAAAATGTTCGGGTACCTGAACCAAATAAAGAAAGGTTAAAGAAGATGTGAAAAATGGTGGATCTGTTCATTAATAATAATAATATTTATAATACAGTATCATGTTTAATTAAAATCCACAAACATTGTCTTTTTTTTTTTTTTACTCCATGTCTTAACAGCCACATCTCAATGATGGGGAGTGACTTTCACTGACCTTCAACTAAATTCAAATCCAATTCTTTTTCTATTAAAATATAATGGTAGAAATTGGGTACAAATGTTCAAAGGGAACTAGTGCACTGAACCAAAGCTGTGCTGTGAATGCTTGTTATGTATGTTGCTGTAGATCATATGATCACATTACTATATGTCATGAGGAACTGATCACACCTATCATTGGAGGACGCTTCTCAGCAGCAGCACTACACTACCACCAGCAGTATTGAACAGTTAGCATGACTTGGTGGTCATCTATCAGTTTATCCACTTTGGTAGCAGTTTCCAGCACAAATGTATTATTGTGTGTATGAAAGCATCTTCAGAAGTGTGCAAATACTGAATTTTCCTCAAGGTGTAAAGCTGGTGATGAATAAATGAATGCTGATCACTTGTTTCAAGCTAAATAAAAAATATGGTAAAGTGCATTAGTAAACATTCTTATGCATATTGATATTTACACATTTTTAGTTGTTGGACTTTATATAGCCAGTGACTGTGTGCCTTTCCAAATAATGTCCAATCTAAGAAATTGGATGCACCTGATCTACATTATAATTGATAATAATAATAGTGTTGGTGATATTTTCAGTTTTAAATATATGCACAAATTGTGTTGCTTTGTTATTACGCGGTACGGAGTGTAGATTGATGTAAAAAAAAGAATTTATGTGCATTTTAGTAGAAAGTTGCAACATAAAATCTTGGTGATAAGAAAAATCGGAATACTTTGTGAACGCGTTGAATGCGCGCCGCTGAGATGAGATTCACAGGCGCGTGTGCGCGCGTGCGTGTGCGAGCGTGTGATCAGATCAGGTGGGGGGGTGTTTTTGCGTGCGGTTTTTCAAGTCAAGAAGCTTTTATTCACCCCGCACTCTGAGAGCAGTGGTGCTGAGAGCACCCTGATTACTTGTTGCACACGGTTCACACGGTCACACGGCTTCACACAGAGGTTACACACTCCCAATAAGTGAGGATGCTGCAGACGGAGCGCACACACTCGCGCATTCACACGCACACGCGCTGCATGCGCTTCTCAGCAGAAGAACTTCTCAGCTTGTGTTTTCTTAAATTTGTTTGTTTTGCTTTCTTGAGAAACTGCTCTAACAGAGGTCTAAGGCCTAAATCTCTTTTTTAATCATGATCAAGAAGAACGAGGAAGAAACAGAGCTGTTGTTCACAGACAAGGCTGCCCAGATGTACACTGTAACACGGGAAAGGTAAAGTTTTTTATTTGGGATTAAATCTAACTAAATCGGTGCCTTTGATCTGTTTTAGTTTCTATCCGAAAAACGTGTTTATTTGGTGAATCAACACAGAGTTTAGTTTCACTGATTGGAGAGGAGGTTTGGGGGCTTCAGGGGTTTTACACACGAGTCTTTTTTTTTTTTTGGCTGTGTGCAAACAAAACGCCTCCATCACCTTAAGAAAGAGGGCAGCTAGTCATGTGGTGGGTTAAGTTTAAACACACACACACACACACACACACACACACACACACACACACACACACAACAATTTGGCTTGGATTTTATTTTGAGTCAGTCTTGTAATTCCATGTGATCTGATATCACTTGTGTTCTGCCCTGAACCAACTTTTTTGAGAAGGATATTAATTTATTTCTGTTTTAACTTAAATGTCACATTTTAGAACTTCATGTTAATTAACTTTGAATTTCAAAGTGCCCCAGTAGAACCTCATTGGTGACAACAATTATTTTTTTTTTTTTTGTGGTACTTTGAAATTCAAATTGATATTTTTATTGGTCACATGATCAAACATACCCAGGAAGAACTGCACTGAACCTCAGGACAGTATACAGAAAAACAACTTTATTACAGATAAACCTGAGATTATTAGTCAACTCATTAAAATATACGATCTTCATTTCTTTTTTCTTTTATCATTAGTAGAAGAAAATAGATTCTGTTTAACAATCTTATTAATAAGACTGCCTTTCATTATATTTGTGATTAAATTAGTTTAAACGTGTGTGTGTGTATGTATGTATTTATATATATATATATATATATATATA